>JAJJMA010156359.1:0-19639 GCA_023529015.1 Papaver nudicaule | reverse complement strand
TTGTTTTTTACTTGACGATTTTTGGTAGAACAAAGACCCCATAGCCCCCAAAAGAATCGGGATTTCTTTGTGTATTGTTTGGGAGATTATTATATTTTTTTTTCATTTTTTCTGCTGACGTGAGTTTATCGAAATGGAAAACGGCCCAGTAGTATAAAAAGGCCAAAGGCCCAATTTGAAAGTTTCTTTTAAGAAAATGAAATTTAAAAGAAATTTAACAAACATAAATCTAACATGAAACATAAAAGTTTCATGTTACAGTCCATTACATTACATCTTTCCAGTTAGTAACCAGATTCCTGAAGGAGTGAAACCTAAACCAATTCTGAAGAGATCTCTAATTGAAAATCCTTTGTTGATTTGACTTCATCTTGACCTCTTCCTCTCAGCTTGCCCATCATCCTTTTGTTTCTTTTTAGCCCAAAATAGACCAAAGCACGACATACGAAAGTATAGACCATACTTTCCAGTTTAGTTTCTCACCATTCCTCCCTTTCCAGGTGACAAGAAACTCAAGTACTGTGGATTTGAAAACCCAATTTAGATTCATTCTACTTAGAAAATATGTCCAAACATTGAAGGTGTACCTGCAGTTTAGGAGTACATGATTGACTGTCTCCTCTTTAGCTCCACAGAAACAACATGTAGTATGTTCAATTTCACAGCCCCTGCGGTTTAGGTTGTCCACTGTAGGGATCTTGTTTTGACAGGCGAACCATGCTAGCACTTGTGCCTTTGGAGGGACATATTTCCTCCATATATACCCAAAGTCTGGAGGATCAAGATTTAACTGTTGCATCCTACAATGATATCCTTCCTTGGCAGTATAAGGTGATGCAGACTTGAAGCTCAAAGAGTCTAGGGCATCAGTGAGCGTAGGGGGAGAGCCAATGGCAGTTATCAGAGGGGAGAGAAGAGACTGTATTTCTGGAGAAGTTAGTTACAAATCAGTTGTTTTCAAAAAACTGATTCCCAATTCCTAATCAAATCCCCTAAACCTGAACCATTTATGCATTGACCCCTAATAATATATAAGTCTCTTGACTTATTGATCAATGTCTCCGCATCTTTACCTCTCTTTTTGGCCATTACTTTCTTGTTTCTCTCAGACCACAAAGCCTATAAAATAGTGAAAAATAGGAGAGACCAGACCTTCCTAGTAAGAGATTTTCCATTGTGATTGGGCCAGAGTTGAAGTTGTTGCTCTTTGACCGTAGTGTGATGAGTCCAGCTGATGCTCATTTTATTGATGAAGTAGTACCATATTCAGTGACAAAATGGCACTGGAATAAGAGTTGATCGGTGTTTTCATCCACCTGAGTGCAGAAGCAACAAACTGTATCTGTGATTTCACATCCCCTTTTAATTAGGAGGTTATCCACAGTTGGGATTGTGTTGTGCACACTTTTCTTCCAGATGTATTTAAAATCTCCCCCTGTTGGAGTAATGTCGTTCTCCATGAACCATTTGTATCC
Source organism: Papaver nudicaule (assembly GCA_023529015.1). Taxonomy (NCBI): domain Eukaryota; kingdom Viridiplantae; phylum Streptophyta; class Magnoliopsida; order Ranunculales; family Papaveraceae; genus Papaver; species Papaver nudicaule. The sequence goes on along the minus strand of JAJJMA010156359.1, from coordinate 18,164 downwards.
CCTTTTATTGTGTATTTGTTGTTAGAGCTACAATCCAAAGAGTCCTCTCTCTATCGACAATATCTGGTGGATCACCAAGGATTGATAGCAGGTTTGTGAATTCTCTGACAACATCATCCGAAGGTTGTCTTCTTAGATTTATTTACTATTTGCCATTATGAATAAGGTCAGTCATTTTTGCTTCCTTTTCCACTGCATTTTGAAAGCTCTTTTGTGTGTCAAACAAAATGGTGTATTACCAAACCAAGCATCCTCCAAGAATCATAAAATTTTGCCACTGACAATTATGACTTTGGTGTTAGCTTGCACTGGCATCTTCTCTTTCTGGAGTGCTCTCTAATATCCTTTGCCAAAGGGTAGTGTGTATTGTTTAGACCAGAAATCATGCAAATCAGAATTGATTTTGTGTTGCACAACTTTCTTTCAGAGAGCACTCTCCTCCTTAGAATATCTCCAGTGTCATTTGGATAAGAGGGATCTGTTTGTAACTCTTGAATCTCTAATGGCTAGCCCACCAAGAGCTTTGGGTTTTCACAACTTCTCCCAAGCTAGCATATTCTCCTCCTCTCAGTGGATGATCCCTAGAAGAAAACTCTCTTGATGTTTTTCATCCTCTTCTCCACTGACTTAGGCATATCCATAAGAGACATGAAGTACACTGGAAGGATAGCCACTGCACTATTGATAAAAAAAGTATTTTTTCAACTCTTGAAAGAAATCTCAATTTCCATTTAGCCAACTTCTTATTGAACTTATCAATCACACTCTCCATACTGTTGTTTGTTTGTTAGAGCAACCCAGAGGAATACCTAAGTATTTTAGAGGGAAAGACCCAATCTTACAGTGGACTGTAGTAGCAATGTCTTGAATTTTATGTTCTGCCCCTATGCTTAAGACAACGCTTTTTCCAAAGTAACTCTAATCCCTGTGGTTGCTTCATAGACTTCTAAGATCATGACAAGATTTTCAGCTTCCTCTTCTTTTGCATTAAGAAAAATCAGTGTATCAACTGTAAACTGCAGGTGTGATATATTGATGCTTGGATGAATATTAAACCCGATATCATATGAAGATGTTCTTATTTCCTTAGAAGTTTAGTGAGTACTTCATCCATCAACAAAAAAAGAATGAAGATATTGAGTCTCCTTGTATGAGACCCTTATAGTGCTGAAATTTGTTGGTAGATGAGCCATTGACTAAGATGAAGGACTGAGCCGAGGAAAGACACCACTGCACCCAATTTCACCATTTGCTCCCAAAGCCTGCAAAGTCTAGTGAGCTGTCAATGCAATACCAACTCACATTATCAATTACTTTTTCTATATCCAGCTTGCACAACACTCCTGGTATGAAGTCAATCAATTCTCTATCTATGAGGACACCATCATGGATTTTCTTCCCTTTTATGAAAGCACCGCGATGCTCATAAATGAGTTTGGGGAAGACCACTTTTTGAATCCGCCTACAAACACTTTTGATATGATCTTTTATATGCTGCTTACTAGACTAATTTCTCTAAAATGAGAAGGGTGACTTGACTCCTTTCTTTTTTGGAATGAGGCTAATGAATAAGCAGTTTACTCTCTAGTCTAGGGGTGTAAATTGAGCCAGGCAGGCCAGGCTTAGCATTTGAGTGCCCATAAAATATTTCAGGCCAGGCACAAGTAGATAATGGGATACCCAAAGCTTGCCCCAAGCTCGGTTTTTCATACGGGCAGACCATGCCGGCCGGGCTGGGCAGGCTAATATTTGTAAATATTTTTCCTTAAAAAATATTTAATTTCTAATGTCAAGACTTATTTTCTTCTATATGATATATTTTTCTATCCAAGCTTTAAGTATTATAAGTGATATTATTTTATATTCATATCTTAACATTATGATGAGATTATTATTTGCCCTATATCAAATATTAATTAATTAATTAATTATGGTAGAATAAATTTTCCAAATAAAGAAAGTGTCATATGTATTCTCGAGATAATTAATACAAATACAAGTAATCATATTTATTGTTATTTGATATTTAAAATGTAAAGGTTTGTTAATTAAAAGGATTTTTGGGTCGCGTATACAAACGGGTACCGGGTCGGGTAGTTTGGGCAAGTATCAGGCTAGATATTCAAATTTCAAACAAAGTCTGAGCCCACCCTTAAAAACTAACCAGGCCAGGTCGGACGGCCTGCAATGGGACGTGACAGGCTTTGGGCTCTTACGGATATAGGCGGGCACATGCATGCCAAGTCAGACATAGTTTTTCGGGTATTCACACTACTCCAATCTGCACCTTCTTCAATGTGGAATTCCCAAATGGTTGCCATTACATCCTTCTTGATAATCTCCCAAGCCAACTTGTAAAAATCCATGGGATATCCACCATGACCTGGAGATTTTATATTTCCACAACTCTTTATTGATTTCCAAACTTCATCTTCATCAATGGGTCTTTCCATCCAACCCTCTTTTCCGCAAAGATTCTTAGAAAGTCTTAGCCATCAAGTTGTGGTCTCCATTCATGGTCTTCTTTTAACGGATTAGAGAAATGATTAAAGAATTGCATCTTTATGTCCTTTTGATCAAAGTTATCTTGATTGTTGATTACAAGTATATGTACTATGTTCCTCTTCCTTTTCCCACTGGCCCTTATGTGTTGGTATTTTGAGTTGCTTTGTCCCTTCTTCGGGTACTTAACTTTAGTACTGGTTAGCCATTTTCTATGAGAATCCATTCTCATTTGCTTAGTTTTAGTTTACACTCCAACCTTTCAATGAAATTTGAAGTATCAAGCTTGCCAACCTCTTCCTTCTTATTAAGAGCACCAAATATGGTGTTAAGTTCTTCTTTCCTCAAAGAATTCTACCCATATTTCTCCTTGCTCCATCTAATAATGAGGTATTTAAGGTTTTATGACTTTTGGCAAGGATGTAGCTTGGAGATTCCTCAAACAACAATGCATTCCACCAAATTTCCAAGTTTGTGAGACATTAACTATTATAAAACCAAAAGAGTTCAAGTCTGAATGGAGATTTAGAGGCTTGGAAATTGCCAGTAGATATAAGCAATAGCGAGTGATCTGATGTGTTACTGATCAGTGCAATTTTTGCTACATTGGATAGTGAGCTTCAATTTCTAGAGAAAATATAATCATGTCCAACTTGCCAAGTATTGGGTCATTGGACAGTGTAGAAACCCCCATTGACGGGAATATCAATTACCTCATGCTCATCCACAAACTCATTGAAAGTCTTTTACCAAATTTTGAACCTCCATCTTTATTTTTTTCCCTGCTTTTCCTGACATCATTAAAATCACCTGCTATACACCATGTTGTTGAGACCCATCCCACAATGTTGTTTCCCATAAACCTCTTCTTTCATCAGCTTCACATGGAGAGTATACATTAGTGAAAGTCCACTCAGAATTTTCCACTTTGTTTACAAACTTATGGTTATAAGTGTTGGCAGAAAAATCTTCGCCAATGTAGTCCAGAGCTTCTTTCCCTCATACTGTCAACATACCTCTTCCAAAACCTTGAGAATGTATCATACTCCATCTGCATGATCAAAATTTCCCCATAAATGTTACTGTTTAACAAACCAGTCTAAAATCTTCATCATTGTATTTCCTGAATTACAATGGCCACTGGTTTGTATTTATGCACCAAGTCTTTGACATTGTCAATTTTTTGTACTGCATTCAACCCTCTAGTGTTCCAAGATATAATCTTAGTTATGGTATTCATTGGAAATCTATTCCACCCTCCCAGACATGTCATTATACCTGACAGTAATTGTGTTATCGTCCACTAGATAAATAAATGGTTTTCTTGCATTCATCTCTTTCAGTAGCATCTGTGGAGACTCCACAATCTTCTCTTTTCCAGTATCAGCAGGGCTTGTCAGATTTCTTTAATGTCTTTTGAAAAAGCAGGGGTACCGAAATACTACCAACTTTTCGTTTGGGCTCGTGAGTCTTATGGTAAGATATGACGATCTCAAAAATCAATATCCAAATCTGAACCGAAGTAGGATCACAAGTGATCGGTCCAACTCAAGATAAATCTTGGTAAATCCCCAGTATGGATTATGGACCAACTCGACGGTTATTAATAACGTACTTCTTGTGTTTGCTTTAATTATATAATCAGAGAATATAATACGGAAAGTAAAGCACACAAGACACCAAAGATTTTTTTAACGAGAAAACTACGACCTGTAGAAAAACCTCGGGACCTCGTCCAGATTGAACACCAGAAAGTACTGACTGTCTGCAAACACTAGCCTACTATAAGACTTCGGTCTGGGATGTAGCAGAGGCTAACTCCAGCCCTCCAAGCGAATTGGCTACTGTCGCACTCCTTACGTCTCTAATCCCCCATAGATCGTCACGCACTTGATTCCCCTAGCCGACGTCCTTTACAGTCCTAGGAGTTGTTTTAACCGCTGTTAAAGTTTTATGTCAACAATACCGACTTTGCAACCTTAATTACTAACTTTATGTTTCGAACTGTCCTCTTCAGTTTAACATACGTAAAGTAACTTCCTTCGGATTGCTCCAGGTCATTTGGAAATCTACTTACAAGCGGGGGCTGACAAGTAAACCGAGTAAACTATGCCCAACTAGTCTCTACCTCAGTTGTAAAAAGAATCACTTAAGAAACTTATACAACTGAAGCTAATTAGGTCTTACAACACCGAGTGCAGTCCTGCGTTGCTTCCTTCAACCTTGTATGTAACGTATCAGTTCTTGAATGGCCTTATTGCAGAAGAAAAAGACCGTAGAATAGACAAGAACATGATCAGGTTACCAAGGTTACATGTTAATCTGATAACAACCACGGAGGTACGTTAACGTTACCTGGGCTTCCCAACTCTCAAGAGGAAGTCTTTATAGTCGTTAGGTAAATCCCACAGAGGAACTGCTACCTCAGAGATAAAGGAGTCGGGAGTTTTGTTAGCTCAAAAACACTTCAAGATATATATCCAACAGACCAGAGATACTATTTATCTTATTGACTGATTGAGATTCGTTAGATGGACCACAAAAGATATTCTGATAAGCACAAGTCCAACTAAGAGATAAAGGAGTCAGAAGTTTAACCCACGTGAAATTCTAGAAGAATATTCACTTGAACGGTTCGTGAACCGTTCGTGTGAATTCAGGCCAAATCCATTGAATCTGGTGTTCACGTACATGTACGTGTACATATCAACGTTTTGAAACACAGAAGAAATTTTCGGTGCCACTGTTCATGAACCGGTTCGTGAACTGCCGTCGCTCAGATTAAGGATTAACTGGATCCGCTGAAAGTTCTGGGCTAGGCCAGTACTTAGACGTGTTATTACGCCATCAACTATAATCCACTGGACTCTGCTCTAGAGTACTCCTTTTAGATTCATCCGTTTCCTACATGTGATTTGCAAGCAAACCATTGCACTGGAAAGGGTATCGAATCTATCACATGCATCTTGTAACCTTAGTATTGTGAGAAAAAAATACTAACATAACTCATGGTTATGTAGACAAGAAAACAGAATCTCAATCGCTATAACTCTACTAAAGTAGCCGACTATTTCGAAAGATATAATAAGTAGAATAAAAGAATTTCTATAAAAGTCATAACTCCTACCAACCTTTTGTCGATGAAGAATATTTGATGTCTTCTTTATATTCACTGTCTTCGTCTTCAAGGTCTCTACTACTTTTTCTATATCCCAATTCCGAAATCTAAACTCTAGTAAGCTAAATCAAGAATTGTGTTTTGACACCTAAAACTGACAACCAGCATGACATACCAACGCTAGTGGGTTTGACCGTACAATGCCCTAACATCTTTGAATAATTTTTTCAAAGATAAATTGCATATATTACTTTTTACCCTGAGATTTTGTACCCAAATTGCTACTCACTTCCATAAGCAACTCAACTGTATTGAAGTTGGTGTCAATTTTTTTAGTTGAATCTCCCTCAGATTCTTGATGTTAATTACCACCTTCCCATTATTTATTTGAAGAATAAGACTTTCTTTACCTCTTCATGTTCATAGTATAGCACCAGGAATCTATTGCAAGTATGTGTAGAGTTATGCATCAACGCCTTCTCCAGATTCTTCTGCACCATAAAGAATTCTCCATCTTCTAAGGTATTCATTCCAGCTTCATTCAGCAGCATTCTTTGAGAAACTTGTTTCTTTTGGTGCCATTTTTGAAATAAAACTTGTATAAAGGCTTGAGTGTTTTTTTGGTTTGGGCCCGACTTGCAAATTATTTTACAAGTTTCTGAGGATTTTACAAGATCGTGATTCAGCACACTGACTAGTCTGATTAGAATTCAAATTATGAATCATTGTCGTTGGGGTGGGCCTCAGTCTACTGATAATCTTTGAATACACCGTTGACGAAATCTTTGCTAGCCGGAAAAACACATCCCATTTTAAAGCTAAGATGTTATCCTTTCCATAAATTTCCACTTCTGCTGCTAGATGAGTCTTACGAGTATTTGCTTTGACCGAGTTCCGACAAGAACCAAATCCATTTTTGGATCACTTCTTTCGGGGTTAATTCGACCTTCTTTCTAATGCATTTCTTAGGTCTTTCAGGTATGCCACGTCGTATTCCAGATTATCCAGATGCTTATGCAGATGGAATCCCATTAGCAGTTCTGGCTCTAATATATCCGTTGAGACAGTGTTTTTCAGACACGATGCAAATATCAGACTCTTAGACCGATGCTCAAACCTTTGCTAGATATCCATTATCAAGTCGATTCATTGCAACGGATTTTCTCTCGAAAACTGAGCTGATATTGTTGATACTAAGATTTAAGTATCTATTCAATTTTAATTTTTGGACCACTGCTATCGCCATATATCCCCATGATAAATCTTCTTGATTAGTCACAAAAATTGTCCTAGATACCATATTAGTAGCTTTAAATGATGTGACTTGAGAAGGTGGGAAATCATCCAATCTTGAAATTAATTGTTGTACTTTTGCTGAGATCAATGATTTGAAGCATGCACCTAAGCTTCTCCACCGCACACAATTTTCCCCTTTGGTATACTGATTATAGATTTCTTGTTTTTGCTAGAATCATGTCTCAATATTCAGAGACATTTCCCTTTCTGGTTGGATTTAAATGAGAAGACACTATTCCTCATATTTTATCTGCACTCATTGTCTTCAGTTTTTCTGGATGAAATTTTATGAAAGATATCTTTTAACCAAGAGCATATTCCAGTGACATAATCACTCAAAATCTCAAACCACCTCTTCATTTTTTTCTTTAATTTCAATCATTCCATTCTACCCAGTTTGATCTTGTATAGATCGAAGTTTTTCCATTCGATTCGACAAGTTTTCCGATCAAATTCATCCCGATTTATCTTACTTGGTTGACTCATAATCGCCGATCCACGCTCACTCTATCTCATGGCTAAGTTTTTATTTTTGTTTTTTTTAATTGTTTTGGAGGTTATTTATGTAATCCCCTCATATATCTATCAACAGTTTCAGGATCTCTCATGTTTGCGTACATTGATATAGCTTGTTTGCGAAATTCAGTGGTGTATTCTTGTACGTTTTGCCCTTTCACTTGCCGCGAGAATAGTCATCGCTCACTTTCGCTCTTGATAGCCAATTGGGTAGAATTGGTTTCGAATAGGCACTGAGAATTGCTTCCATGTTGTAACTAGAGTTTCTGTTCTAAGAGCCAGACCCAAAGTACATGCTTCCCACCAAAATAGAGCATGTCCATCCAGTCCAAATCTAGCAAAATTCACTTGTTGTTCCTCTGTAAATCCCTTAGTGCTGAAATAAACCTCCAAGGACTTGAGCCAGCCGTCCAAATTTTCTGGATTCAAGTCCCTATTGTATACAGGGATTTCAATCCTTGCCTCCACTTTGAACGATGAATTGTCCACGAAATACGGTTGTTTCTCTGACTCGAAACCCTATGTTGTTTTGGGATGTGTAGTTTGTAAATTTTGTAGCATCTCCATTACAGTATCCATCTCCTCCTTCATTTTTTTCATCTCTTCCTCCATCTCGTTTGCAGTGTCTCCTTGTGTTTTTGATGGTGTTGAGGCAGGTGTTCTCTTTCTTCTATCAATATTAGGATATAATGGTAAAACTTTGTTACCCTTGGATTGAAGCCCTTTCATTCATCGTCGGAAACATTTCTTACTAACCATTTGTGCTCTGGTACCAACTGATGACTTCTCGACCCCAATAAGATAGATAAAGTAAACAAGAAGAATGATATGCTAACAGTTATGCAATAGAAATACAAACTTTATTGTTTATGATAAAAAAATTGCGTCGTCTTCCCTTTAGGTTTTCTCTGCCCTAGGTCTGCTTCTTTTTCCTTTGAATTCTATGTTTGGTGCTCTTCTAGTCTTCTCCTTATGTCCCTCTAAAAGCACTCTAAGTATTATATTTATAGAGTATGATTTTTCTAAACCTAGTATTTCCATTCCAGGAAACTCTTCAATTTTTTTTGTAATTATCTAGGAATGGAAGTCCTACTATTCCTTCTAAGAATAGTATTCCACTTCTAGAATTACTTGGAGAGTAATTCAGTTGCATGAAACCTAAGTATAGGGTATTCTTAATGGGCCTATACCTAAAAACGGATCAAGGAGTGAGAAATACCATTACTCAAATTTATTGACTGATTTGCAAATCCATAAACTACTACCTAAGACTTATTCTTAACATCTAAAGTAGTTCCTTGATTCACTAGATGCACATTTGGCTGAACCTCATTAACATATTTAATCATGACTTTAAAAGTGACTTTCCTAAACCTAGTCTATAGCCTAACTGGTTGTGTCATCAATTACTAAGCATTCTACAAGTCGAGCTACAAATTCAGGAATTGGTCCTTCATCAATGTATCTCTCTCTTCCTCCCAGACACTTACCTACATAATCTCCAATTATTAATCCTGAAAAAGCAGGGGAACCGAAATACAACCAACTTTTCGTTTGGGCTCGTGAGACTTATGGTCAGACCTGGACGATCTCAAAAATCAATATCCAGATCTGTTAACCTGAGTTTAATTTGGATCACAAGGATCAGTCCAACGTAAGACAGGGTCTTGGTAAATCCAAGGGATGGATCGAGGATAACAATCAGGTTTATATTAACGTACTTCTTGTGTTTGCTTTAATTATATAATCAGAGAATATAAATCGGAAAGTAAAGCACACAAGACACCAGAGATTTTTTTAACGAGGAAATACACCCTGTAGAAAAACCTCGGGACCTCGTCCAGATAGAACACCGCACATACCAATTCCACCCTCCAAGCGAACTGGCTACTGCTGCACTCCTTACGTCTCTAGATCCCCCACAGATCGTCACAAACTTGATTCCCCTAGCTGACGTCCTTTACAGGCTTAGGAGTTGCTTTAACCGATGTTAAAGGCTTGTGTCAACAATTTCGGCTGCATGTTTGAACTGTCCTCTATCAGTTTGACATGCACAAAGTGACTTCCTTCGGATTTCTCCAGGTCATACGGAAATCTACTCACAAGCGGGGGCTGACAAGTAAACCGAGTAAACTATGCCCAACTTGTCTCTACCTCAGTTGTACACGAAGAATCACCTAAGAAACTTATACAACTGGAGCTAACTAGGTCTTACAACACCAAGTGCAGCCGTGCGTTGCTTTCTTTCAAAACCCTGTATGTAACGTATCAATTCATGAATGGCCTTATATCAGAAGAGAAGGACCGTAGAATAGACAAGAACGTGATCAGGTTACCAAGGTTACAGGTTACTCCGATTTCAACCACTAAGGTCTCAATCTCCTACCTGTGCTTCCCCACTCTCAAGAGAAGTCTTTATAGTCGTAGGTAAATCCCAAGAGGAACTGCTACCTAATAGAGGATGACTATACCACAACAAGCATTCACCGAAGTGAAAAGAGTTTTACGATCTCTTCCATAAGGAATCTTCACGTATGCTTGATGCTTGTGGTTTTCGTCCTTAGACACCTCTATTTATAGCACTCAATAAGATAGGTTGCTTTGGAATAAAGCAACTGGTTACTTGTTTCAGAAGTTTTGTAAAGGACGTCAGCTGGGGGAATCAAGTGCGTGACGATCTGTGGGGGATCTAGAGACGTAAGGAAGGCGATAGTAGCCAATTCGCTTGGAGGGCTTGAGTTGGTCTCTGCTACATCCTAGACCGAAGTCTTATAGTAGGCTAGTGTTTGTAGTCAGTTTGTACTGGGCGGTGTTCAAACTGGACGAGGTCCCGAGGTTTTTCTGCAAGGCAGTTTCCTCGTTAAAAAAATCTCTGGTGTCTTGTGTGCTTTTACTTTCCGCATTATATCTCTGATAGTATAATTAAAGCACCAAGTAGTACGTTATTGCCTAACTGTAGAGTTGACTCCAAAGTACTCTTTGTCGAGGTTTAACAACTCCAGTTATAGGTTTGGATATTGATTTTTGAGATCGTCCAGACCTAAACCATAAGACTCACGAGCCAAAACGAAAAGTTGGTAGTATTTCGGTACCCCTCCTTTTTCAATATAGACACACCTTTCTCCTTATATTCCACAACCACGCTCCCCAAAAAGATTTGTTATTAAGCGCAAGTTTAAGTTAAGAACTCTCCCCCATGTGGTGTTATTCAATAAAGAACAACTTACAAAGTCTAACATGGGCAAAAACAATTTAATGTTATCCAGTTTTGCTTTGTTTATAATCTCTTTAGCCAATTTTTTTGAAAAGAGTATATGATTCCGAAATTGTGAAAACCCTAAAAATCATACAATCAAAAGTTTCTTGATCGTGAGAAAAAGCATAACTTTTGTAAATAAACACAATTTTGCATCACTACCGAAGTAATGGAAAAAGCTATGTGTTGCAATAAGATTGAGGTAGACAAATCAAGTATTGCAAACATCATTAATAATCATCTAAAAAGAACTTTTATTAATGAAATAAAGTAGTACATGCTTGAAAAACTCTAAAAAGCATGAAAAGGCAAACTACTTATAGATATAGTTTATATTCCTTAGGCAAAAGTAAGAACAAGTTCTCACAAGGAACCAACTAATCTAATCTACTAAGAAACGAAAACAAACACAGATTTAACTCTGTTCACTGCCAGTGGTGTTTTCTAACTCTTCTGAACTGCTCCAAACTGCCATGGTCAGATCCATCCTATATTTGAAATCAGGATGTTTTGAAGCAAGTAGATCGAGTTGTTTCTATAGACAAATAACATTATCTTCAAGACGTTTCTGTCTTTTGATAACAGTGTGTAGTAAGCTCACGACTTCATTGTTATTATTGCTCTGAGTTTCTTCTGCAGAATGACTTGATTCTTCATCACCCTGGCTATCACTATTCTTGCGTTTGTTAACATTAGTCAACATCTTGCAGATGGTGTTGTCGATGAGTGGCTGAGGCTCACCAAGCAATTTACCCGAGGGTTTAACATTGTAAAGATCACAGATCCTTCCAATGAGACATATAAACTCAAGGTTTTTGCCATTATGAGTCATTACACTCATATGATATATAATCATATCACACAAGCTTATTTCACGTCCGCTCCTTAAATAGTAAACCAATTCTGCAAAGTCGTGATTCCACATAGAGTTGACCATCATGGAAGGACATAGGTTTGACACACCTAGCTTCCCAAAGGCTTTCAACTCTATAGTTAGGTCTTCTGTTGGAAACTTCCAACCCCAAGGAACTTCTCGACCTATCAGTTTCATGAAAATATCTTCATTGGTTGGTCTCGAATTCACAGGTCTAGGTAGTTTAATACCTTGTTTGGACAGACCTGTGAGAGATGCTATGAGATCACAGTTTATGTCCATCACTGTTTTCCCAACCATTGTTTTAAAGCTTAAGTTTTCATCATCGGTTCCATGAATGTTGGCATAAAATTCTCTGACGGTTCCGTCATAAGCTTTTCCATGACCATCAAATATGTTGCCCAAGTTAAAGGACTTGACATATTTTACCACATCTTCAAACTTTGTACTATCAACAAGTTTTCCTTTCTACAATGAGAGGCTTATCTTTGATGGTAAGATAACGATCATAGCACTCTTTGTCGTAGAAAGTGATTCCCAGAGCTGAATCACGGTGATAGTTGTTTTTCTTTGATGTGGAGCTCTCTTTTGGTGGATTCAGGGGATTCGCCATTGGCTTTCCTCTACTTCTCGTCATAATTCCACAAAAGCTTGATTCAAGAACTGTATTCAACCCTTACAGACGTCCTTGAAGTGAATCTTAAACAGATCTGAAAGACTTGTCGCGATTCAGGAGAATTTCTGATACAAAAACCTAGGGCAGCGGTCCCGAACCGTACGGAGGCAGAATAAACTGTCTCTGTGTGGTGCGGTATCTCGGATATATATAGGGGACTGCAAGCCCTGATCACGAGATTCTAGTTGTATCAGAATTTGGATTTATTTTAAAAAAATCCAAGTTTTACCTTAATACAAATTCCTTTTTGCATGGAACTCCTAAGAGTTTGTACAAAACTGAAATTGTATGTGTTTCCATTTTAGGAAACTAAGGTATTTCCCTTTTTGAGATAATATTGACAGGTTATTTTCTCAAGGGTAATAATTCTCTTTGATTTTGATTTTGAGAGCCACAAAAATCACAATTTCGTAAACTTGTTGGAGCAATGGCTCGACATACAAGTATTTTACCAACAAACCCAAAAGACTAAAAAAAAATCTACAAGAATCGACACCTACTTCCCTGCACATTTTTCTCATCACACAAGTAGGTACATGATGAGAAAATCCTGTCATGGATTTTAGGGAGAGTAGACGTGAGCATATGGATACTCACAGATCTCAGGATGACAGTTGCCATAGTGAGATAGATTCTTGCCTTGGGTTTCCTTTGGAACATATTTTTTTGCCTTTCTTTTCCTATGTTTGACCAAAGGGGTACTCATGAGATTAGGAGCATGCTTGGAAAGTTTAAAATTCCTTGACACAGAAAGTCGGCATTCTTTATCAATGTGTCCAGGGTTTCCGCATTTAAAACATATTGTATTAGCATGCTTAATTCTTTGTTCATGAATGTTTTCGATGTATTTCAACAAAGCTGACATTAAGATCTTGGAGGACTCGGCAAAGTAAGTTAACACGAAATCTTTCAGGATTAAGTTCCATGGGTTCTAATTTCTCGAGTGCATGTAGTCGCATGATTTCATTACGATGATCCTCGAGCATATTTACAAGCTTATCAGAACCCAACACATTCTGAATAAAGCGTTGTATCTCTGGTATACTAAATTGGCGGTAGAGATAAACCAATTTTTTATGTACGCCATAACTCACAAGCCTCGATAAACACAGACAGTTACGTCCTTAATGTGTTCACCTGCTCTGATACCCATTGAAAAAGCAGGGGTACCGAAATACAACCAACTTTTCATTTGGGCTCGTGAGACTTATGGTCATATCTGGACGATCTCAAAAATCAATATCCAGATCTGTTAACCTGAGTTTGGATCACAAGGATCAGTCCAACACAAGACAGGTTCTTGGTAAATCCAGGGGATAGATTGAGGACAACGATCAGGTTTATAATAACGTAATTTTGTGTTTGCTTTAATTATATAATCAGAGAATATAATGCGGAAAGTAAAGCACACAAGACACCAGAGATTTTTTTAACGAGGAAACTACAACCTGTAGAAAAACCTCGGGACCTCGTCCAGATTGAACACCGCACAGTACAAACTGTCTACAAACACTAGCCTACTATAAGACTTCGGTCTGGGATATAGCAAAAACCAATTCCACCCTCCAAGCGAACTGGCTACTGTCGCACTCCTTACGCCTCTAGATCCCCCACAGATCGTCACGCACTTGATTCCCCTAGCTGACGTCCTTTACAAGCCTAGGAGTTGCTTTAACCTCTGTTAAAGGCTTGTGTCAACAATTTCGGCTTTGCAGCCTCAATTATCAACTGTATGTTTGAACTGTCCTCTATCAGTTTGACATACACAAAGTGACTTCCTTCGGATTTTTCCAGGTCATACGGAAATCTACTTACAAGCGGGGGCTGACAAGTAAACCGAGTAAACTATGCCCAACTCGTCTCTACCTCAGTTGTACACGAAGAATCACCTAAGAAACTTATACAACTGGAGCTAACTAGGTCTTACAACACCGAGTGCAGTCGTGCGTTGCTTCCTTTCAAAACCCTGTATGTAACGTATCAGTTCTTGAATGGCCTTGTATCAGAAGAGAAGGACCGTAGAATAGACAAGAACGTGATCAGGTTACCGAGGTTGCATGTTACTCCGATTTCAACCACTAAGATCTCAACCTCCTACCTGTGCTTCTCCACTCTCAAGAGAAGTCTTTATAGTCGTTGGTAAATCCCAAGAGGAACTGCTACCTAATAGAGGATGACTATACTACAACAAGCATTCACCGAAGTGAAAAGAGTTTTACGATCTCTTCCAAAAGGAATCTTCACGTATGTTTGATGCTTGTGGTTTTCGTCCTTAGACACCTCTATTTATAACACTCAATAAGATAGGTTTCTTTGGAATAAAGCAACTAGTTACTTGTTTCACAAGTTTTGGAAACCCTAACTTGCAAACAAAGTAAACAGAGATTTATCTCAATTGGAAATCATTTATCATTTATCTGCCAAGTGTTTTATTAGCTCATAAACACTTCAAGATTGATATCCAACAGACCAGAGATAATCTTTATCTTATTGACACATTGAGAACTGTTAGATGGACCACAGAAGATATTTTCGTGATAACCAAGTCCAACTAAGAGATAAAGGAGTCAGAGTTTAACCCGAGTGAAAATCCCAAAGAATCGGACGGTTCGCAAACCGTCCATCTGAATCACAGCCAAAAGTATTGATTCTGGGGTTCACGTAAGGTACGCGTACAAAAACTCAGGAGTTTTTCCTAAGTCACTGTTCACGAACGGTTCGGGAACCGTCGACATTCAGATTAGGGTTTAACTTGGTTCCGCTGGAAGTTCTGGGCTTAACCAGTACTTAGACGTGTTAGACGTCCTCAGCTATAATCCACTGGACTCTTGCTCAAGAGTACTCCTTTATATTCACCCATATCCAACAAGTGATTTGCAAGCAAACCATTGCAATGAACAAATGGTATCGAATCTATCTCATGCATTCTTGTAAACTTAGTATTCGCGGGAACAAATACCAACATAACACATGGTCATGTAGACAAGAACACGATCTCAATCGCTATTAATATCACTACTAAAGGAGCCGACTATTTCGAAAGATAGAGTAAGTAAAATAGAAGAATGTCCATAAAAGTCATAACTCCTACTAACCTTTTGTCGATGAAGAATAATTGATGTCTTCTTTGTCTTCACAGTCTTCGTCTTCAAGGTCTCTACTACTTAGTCCATATCCCAATTCTGAAATCTAAACTCTAGTAGGCTAAATCAAGAATTCTGTTTTGACACCTAAAACTGACAACCAGCTTGACATACCAACGCTAGTGGGTTTGACCGGACAATGCCCTAACAAGTCCAATTGCATCTTTTTCCCGTAGTGTTAGAGCACCGCTCAGTTGTACCCGTATAAATATTGGTATGTCAAGTTTAGGTGTCAGCCAAAACTCACCGCTTGTATATTGTTGCTAAAGTTAGACTTTGTTACGTTAGACTTAGGATGTGAAAAGGTGAAGCAAAATCCTTTTAAATAACCCTTGAAGAACTGAAGAAGACTGGACAACAGATGAAGGCGACACCATCTTTCAAACAGAGGTTAGTTATCTAAAGATACACACTGTTCCATATGGATAATTTAATCTTTTTACAGTTTCTAGACACCCCGTATATTGTTATAATGTGAAAAGACACCGCCGAAAAAAACATTAGGATAGTCATATCTATTTATGTTGTTTCTCATTGTCTAATCTGGTTCTTAGTATAACCTAAGAAAATGATGTAAGGTTCATTAGCTCTGATCAGATCTTTCAAGTGTCCTCCGTTTTTTTTTTTTAATCGCCAAAGCGACACACATTCCATGAGAGGGCTTTCCTGTTATTAAATTAGGATTATGCGCCTAATAAGATTATTACACAAATAAAACATTTTGGTACCAGATTTAAAACAATAGCTAAAGAGTAAAATATGTGTTTAGAGCAGGAAATGAAGGATTTAAAACAGTTGGGCACCTGATGCTCCCCCTTTATTAGTGCTATAGATGGTGGAATTTTGAGAAGGGGTAAAATCGTGAAATCCCTTTCGATTTTACTTTATGAATCTTATAAATACCAAGGCTATTGCCTACTTGCTTAGGCTTCTTTTGATATATACCTACTAGAATCTGGTATTCGTATGTAGTCTCGGAATACAACGTGTTCTGCAAACTAACTTTGTTCTAGTTTTAAATATATATATACCTACTAGAATCTGCTATCATGGTTGGTTTCAGAACATAACAGGTTATGCAGACTAACTCTATTAAATAAGCTCATCTTTTATGTTAGCTTTAATCCTAGACAAAATTGTACTGTAACACAGTACTATTTATTATAAAGTCTCGGAATACAACGTGTTCTGCAGACTCATTTTGCTTTAAATAAGCTTTTAACTTCAATTCTGAACAAAGTCGTACTGTAACGCGGTACTTCTTATTCCATTGACACAGGACCATCAATTTCGTATTCCTTACCGATACCATTCCGAAATGAATTCCTCGTGAAGACTGGATTTCTTGTCGTCACCACGGTGGAGAACTAATGGAAATGCACCATATCGGGTTTCCTCATTTATATTTAAAAGACCTTAGGCATTTGCCTAATCTTGGTTAAAACCAGACTCTGCCTGTCTCAACTATACTTAATGAATTTGGATTAACCCAGAACTACAACAATATAAGATTTATGCAATAGCATGCCACGGTCCAAACGCACCATGGCCCAATACACTATGGCCGAAATTACATGGCCTAAAATATGCCAATTTTAGCCTAAAAATGCCAATTTTGGCCTCAGATTTGTGGCGCCACACTAGAAAACTTGCGCTAGCCTAGCTGGCGCTCCATGAATTTGTGGTGCCACATTAAAATACTAAACTGTGGCGCCAGCTTATGGCGCAACATAACCTAAAAATCCGCACCAGACTTGCACTAAACTGTGGCGCCACCCAAAGCTCAAATCTGTGGCGCCACATGCTGGCGCGATAGAAAATTTCTGGCGCCATAATTAGGACGCCACTATAACAATTTGTGGCGCCAACCTAGGGTGCCACGGTGAAATACATAAGCCCAAGGCTTGCATAATATTTTGTAATTCATGGAGCCAGCCCATTATATTAATTCTAGAGCCACGATTCTAGAGCCACAATTCTTAGGCCACAATTTTAGACCCAAAAAGGCTAGCCTTAGACTATTTCAGGAATTCATTGGTTAAATACACATTATATCGACAAACAAGAGTCTAACTCGCATAAATAAGTTAGAATTTCACGAGTGCTCACTCAGTCGAATACAAGTCATATTCATGACTTAATTATTTACGCGAGACTTCAAACATGTCACACGGGGGATAATTTTAGGGTATTGGTCTGGCGGTCTACGGCAGTTACGAAAGATCTCGATGGAGATGGTGGATAGTTACAAAAGTTGGCGGAAAATGGACTTGTTCTACACAACCCTTACGATTATAGAAGCAAACTCATGTTCTCCACTTACTCTGTCGAGGGATCATGGAGAGTTCAACACTATAAATAAAGGCCTCCTCAATTTTCCAAGAACACCAGAAGATGACATCAAGTTCTTCTGAGTATTCACATTCTAGCCTTGGAGAGTTTTCAGTCATAATTTCGGCTAAAACTCTTGAACCTTTACGCCCAGAAACACGCATTATTCTCAAAGAATCAACTTGATCTCATTTCTTTCACTGTTTCCCTCCCTAGATCAACCCTTATCCTTTCTGTGACCGAAAAAATACTTGAGCGACCATTGACTTGGTTTAGACTTGTCTTGTTCGATTTTGATCTCGAACGAAAAGTACTCTTTTGCATACAATGTTTTTTACGCAAAAACAAGTGCAGATCGGTTAATCCCATCAAAAAACTTGTTCATTCTATGTGGTTGTAGCTTCAGTTGTTTTTTCCAAAGCCTTGCCAGTTGTGCAGGTTTTCAGAATGGT
>JAJJMA010156355.1:0-19291 GCA_023529015.1 Papaver nudicaule | reverse complement strand
AAAAACGCCAATGAACAAAAAAGGCTGTCACGCCGAGGCAAAAAACGTCAACGAACAAAAAAGGATGTAACGCCGAGGCAAAAAACGCCAGAAACCAAAAGACCTCACATAGCAGGCACAGAGCTGATGCTCATATAAATCGTAAGGGCCCTACGAGTTATATGGCACGGTCCTCTACCCACAAGACACCCCGTTAGCGGTGGGCACCATGAATCAAGGCTACATAAGCTGATGATTGTTTTTACCTGGAAAAACAATGTACCGTCTCTGGGTACTTTTGTCGAACAAGACAAGCCTAAACCACGGATGGCCGTTCCCGTCTTGCTTCGGTCATAGAGAGGATAGAGGTTGGTCTAGGGAGGGAAACAGCGAAGAAACTTGAGATCAGGTTGAGGATGTGTTTTGGGTGTAAGAGTTCAAGATCTCCGTCGTGAAGTCGACTGGAAATCTCCAAGGCTAGAAACGTGTTTCGATTCTCAGGTGTTTTCCCTGAGGCTCTGGTTGTTTCTGGTGTTCTTAAAAGATGTTCTTAATGTTCTTGCCTTGGAAAATAGAGGAAGCCTCTATTTATAGTTTGAACTCACCCTGATCTCTCGACAGAGAAGGTGGAAGTCGTGAAAGAGTGGAGGAGTGGAGGACATGCGTTGGTTTCCATAACTGCCTGAGTCGTGTGGAACATGCCCACTCGCGCCATCTTATCGTAACTGCCCACTATCTCCATCAGTTTGTTTCAACTGCCGTAGACCGCCAGACCAATACCCCTAAAGTTATCCCCCCGTGTGATGTTTTGATGTCTCGAGCGAGTGGTACGCAGATATTGCGTAGTTGAGTTGAGTAGAGTAGAGTCGTACGACTAATCGTCGTGACTAACATGAGCGCAGTGCCTCTGGGACACGAGCATAAGAGTGGCCTTGGCTGTCTGGCCAAGGCCATAAGTGTTGGAATGCGCATTGGCGCTGGTGTGGTGCCATGGCTCTTGGCCCTTGGCCAAGGCCAACCTGTTGTGGCGCCATGGACTATGGCGCCACGGCCTTGGCTTTTGGCCAAGGCCAAGCTTGGACGCGCTTTGGCGTTGGTAGTGTTAAGGTGGCGCCAGGGCTTATGGCGCCATGGCCTTGGCTCCTGGCCAAGGTCCACTTGTTGTGGCGCCATGGACTATGGCGCCACGTCCTTGGCCTCTAGCCAAGGCCAGCCCGTTGACGGCTATGCTTCTCGTTATGGTCTTGGCCTTTGGCCAGACTAAGTAGGTTTGTGGCGTTTTACGCCATGGCCTTGGCCTCTTGGCCAAGGCTGGTTTTCGTGGATCCATGGTGACTTCATGGTTTGTGGTGCCATGCTATGTGGCGTTTTATGGCTTTGGCATCTGGCCAAGGTCGACTTTGGGCAGCCTGTGCCTTAGTCGTGGTGTGAGTGCTTATGCTACAACACACTTGAGGTCATGGCGTGTTTATCCATGGTATGCTAGACCATCCTGAACTTGGGATTAGGTCCGCTTAGGCCTGTTTAGGCTGGTGTATGCTTCTCAGAGAGCTCCGGACCGGCCTGGGGCTTCGATATTTCCGAGGTTTGCACCAAGACTCGTATGTTGAGTCGTATTTAAGAGGAAATCCATGAGGATGCGTCTCTGTTGATTCTTCACCGTGTACCATTAAGTGGCCTGACTCTGGGCAGATCAATGGGTTTAATATGTTGGTGAGATCATTAGTACTTCTCTATGATATTACCCTCCCCACCGGAGTTATAAGAGAGAGCTCATAGAGAGTTTGTTTGGCTCATGGAATGGGTTGCACTCTGAGCTATAGAGATGAGCCTGAATAGGCGATTGCCTTTAATAAGACATGGTTTCGAGAGTGTTTTGACAATCTTGTCCCTCTCTCATTTTTCACCATCTACAGAAAGTCCCCTGGTTAGTGTGGAACAGAAATGTTTCATGCTAAGCACTCAGATGGTGATGTTATCTTTCGAGGGTTTTAGCGTTCTCTCTTATTACCGTTGTGTGTTTGTTGTTGTTTTTTTTTTTTTTTTTTATAAAAGGGGTTTCCAAGACTAGATCTCAGTGTGGACAACCCTAATGGTTAAGAGCAATTTTACGCTCGAGAAAAGTTTTTTTTTTTTATAATAGAAGAATCAAAGGCACGCATGTGCATGGGGGGAAGAGGCGGCCATGGCGCTATGGCCATGGCGCCACGAGATGTGGCGCGGGCGAGGCCATGGCGCTATGGCCATATTGCCTCGTGAAGAAGGTGAACACGAGTGATAGGCCCACTTTTACCCTGACACCCCAGGTAATCTTCTTTCTGATTGTTCACGCATATGCTTTGTTTGCCTTGCCTAGGTTAACGGTTTTATTTCCTATGGTAACAGATGGAGCCTCCTCCGGTTGTCCAACCTAAGAAAAAGATTAAATGTAGTAGGGTGGAATTACCTGAGGGTCGTTTCGTTGCTCTTTCTCCCGTGATGAGTTCGTGTCCCTTCCCATCTCGGGTAAGTTGTTCATACCTCAAAGGGGTCTCTTTCCTTTTATAAATGTATCTCCTCCCTGGCTGATCTTCCTATGTTGTTTTGCAGGGTTCGGCGCCAAAAGAACGTGAAAATTCCACAGAGTCTCCACCTGTTGACGTCGAGGTGAGAAAGGAGGTAAACGAGCTAGTTGGCGTGAGTCCTCGTGCTTCTCCTCTTCCTAACGAGGCCAATGGTCGTGGATTCGTCCAAGTAAGGCCTGCCGGAGCTTGCTTCTTTGCCGGTTGTTTCTCTTTCAGGTTCGCCTTTGTATAATCAGTGTTGACTAACCACTCGGGGTCTTGTGTCCGTAGGAGCAGGAGAATGAGGGTCGCGTTGAGGCTGGTACTGTCTCAGAGATCGCGGGAACACCAAAGAATGGGGAAAGCTTAAGTGACAACGTGGGGACAACTACCCCTCAGGTTGTTGGCGAAGTCGCTCCGGAGGATTCGGGAGCGGCTTTCCCTCTGAGGAAATCACCAGGTGGCGGTGTGGACGTCGCTCTTCCAAAGGTTGTCAGCAAGACTACTGGAGTGGAGGCGGCTATCTTTTCAACTGAGGAGACATCTAATGGCGGTGTGAATCAGGAGCCTGCATATCCTGGTGCCGGAGTTGCCTTCCCTTCTTTCGTAGGCAAAGTTCGTCATGGTTACGCCTTGGTAGGTAACTTCCCGGTGTTGAATGAGCATCA
Source organism: Papaver nudicaule (assembly GCA_023529015.1). NCBI lineage: Eukaryota > Viridiplantae > Streptophyta > Magnoliopsida > Ranunculales > Papaveraceae > Papaver > Papaver nudicaule. The sequence goes on along the minus strand of JAJJMA010156355.1, from coordinate 16,101 downwards.
GACATTGTATGACCGGATTTGGAGGAAATTCGGCCATATTACTCGTAACGGGGAGAAGCGGCTGCTTTCTAAATCGATAGTCAGTACTCTGTTGTCGAGGGTGACCGAGATGATGGCCCAATCTATTGGCTCCGCGGATCCACTTGATGTCCAAGATGGGAGGATTCTATAGCTGCAGCTGAGTCTAAGGGTTTTAATGTGGCTTGGCTGCGTGACAGGTTTGAAAGTGCCAAGGCTCAGGGGTCTCAGGAGATTCTCCAGGAGAAGGAGAAGAAGGTGGCGGAGTTAAAGGTTGAGTTGCAGAGGGAGGAAAGGGAGCTGGAGGGGCTAAGGCTATCTTGCAAAGGTGGACCTAGTGGGGTCTTGAGTGATATTCTCGACTAGTGGTTTTTTTTTGTTTTTTTTTAAGTACATGGCTTCTTGTCTTTGGAACGTTGAATAGGTTGTAGGTATTTTATATTGATTGGATAGGATTGTGTTTTCTAAGAGATATTGAAATGAAATACTTTTCTTAATTAAATCTGCTAAAATGGAAATCCTATCTACTGCACGCCATGACGCGCTGCTTTGGAGGAATGTAAATACAATAAACAGGAGGCTTAGTGTCGTCCTCCTTTAGGTTTTTGGTGAAACCTTGCTAAACCGAGTTCAATCCCGCAGCCAATGTGGCGTGGAGTGAATCATGGTTAGGCAGAAGCTCCTTCGCCTTCTTATTAAACCTTTCCACATATGCAACTGCACTCTCCCCCGCCTCTTGTTTGAGGTTGAACAGTTCCACGTACTCTTTGAAGTCTGGGATGGTCTCTAAAACTTCCGGTGGTATGTCGTAGGGGATGAGTTCGCCTTCTCCTCGGATCTTAACATTGTACGGCTTGTCACATACAATTCCGGATTCCTGAGGGGCTTTGATGAAGATTCTTATAGCTGTGCCGACATCTATTGTGGGTTTTCCAGGGTTTTCCCCTCGAATGGTTCTCCTCGTGGTGAGTCCCCAGTAACTCGGTGAATGTGGGCTATCATATAAAAGAGGGGTGGACGAAGTACCTTCTTGGTAAAGGGGGTCCTCATTGACTCCCTTGGGTTCTGCAAGAGTGACTACTGCCTCAGCGATGCTGCTCTTTTGTACAAACCGCTCCATGAACTCCAGAGGAAGTGTCTCTTGGTTGTTGTAGATCCATGGGCGTCCCAGCACCATGTCGCTCTCGACGACTCCCTTAACAATGTGAAACTCCGCCATGGTTGGGATTGTGGCGATTTCAACGGGAAGATCGATCCACCCGCAAGTGCGTACCTCGACCCCGTCAGGACCTTTGATGATGGTAGGGGCATGGATAACTCTGCTGCGAGGGATGTTAGCAGCTCTGAGAGTCTTGACCGAGATGATGTTCACTGGAGATCCCGGGTCGATGAGTGTCTTCGACAATTCAGCATGAGAGAGGCGGGCGGTTGTGAGAAGTCCCCAGCCTTGTCCTTCTGTTGGCTTCTCCTGCTTGGGCATTGTCTGTTCTTTGACTTCCTTGAAGGGTAGGCGCTTTCCCGACACTACCATATTGAGTGTTGCGAACATGTCTTTCCGTTGTGGTTTCGAGAGGCAGAGAGTCTCGCATAGTTGGTACATTATCTCCTCCACTCTCTTGTTCACTGGTTCCTCAGAGAGGGTGAATGCTCGAACTGGTAGAGGATCTTGGTATACTCCTTTGTTTCCTAGGTGTAATTCCCCGGACTCCACCTTGGCTTGGAAAATTCGCTTAAGGGTAAAGCAGTCCTTGGTAGGGTGAGTAGTGACTCGTCGATAGTGACAGTACCTTGAGCTTGCTACCTCTTCGGCTGTAGGAGGATGTCGTATCGGAGGGAGTTCGATTGCTCCATCCTGGATCCAGGTGTATAACAACTCTAGTACCTCCTCCATGGGAAATGAGTAGTCCGGTATCTCTGGTCTGGCTTTTTGCCTCTGCATCTCCGGTTGTTGCGGCCCTCCTTGGTTCATATTCTTGCTCGGGGTCCCTGGAGCTGAATTAGTACATTTTTGATGCGTCACTTCCGTGACGGGGCCTTTCCTCTTCCCTCCTTCACTGATAGCGCTCATGGATGGCAAGTTGTTGTTGTATTGCTTGTTGATTAGCCTCCTATCGCCGCGAGTGACACGGGTCTCTTCGCTCCTAAGGGGTTTGGTCCTTTCTAACAGGGCGGGTGCAGTGGTGGCGGACCTCTTCGCAGCTTCATGGAGTTCGGAGAAGGTCTGAAAGCGGAGGTTCTCCAAGAGGGCTCGGTATACGGGAATCATTCCGTTGATGCAGAGTTCCACCAACTGTTGTTCCGTGACGTTCGGGTCGTGGCAGTCAAGGGCTTGGATTTTGAATCTCTTGACGTAGTCGTTCGGGTGCTCGCTAGGTCTCTGGAACATTCTGCCGAGATCGGATATCGTTATCTGCTCAGACACGAAGAAGTACTTACAATAGAACGCACTCACCATCTCGCCCCAGGTCCCAATACTGTTCGGAGCAAGATTATTGTACCAGGTATAGGCTCTTCCAGTGAGATACTTCGAAAATTCTTTGAGTCTCAAGACATGGTTGTACTCGTGTTCCCCCAAGGACTCCAGAAATCGCGAGATGTGCTCACGTGCATTCCCAGTTTCGTCATACAAGGAGAACATGGGCGATATATATCCTTTGGGGAGGGCAATCCTCTGGACCTCGTGCGGGTACGGTGGCTGGTATTGGTGGATAAGTGGCGCCATATCTCTTTCTCGACTTCGTAGCAGCTTCTCCAAGTCGTCTGCCGTGACATAGCGGGATGGCTGTCCTCCTCTTTGGCGAGACTCTTCTGGGAGATAAGGCGCTTCGTCATCTCGGATGTGGATAATGGTCGAGCGGGCACCTATAGTAGCAGCGTCAGGGGTCTCCTTGACTGGTGAACTTGACAGCTTCGAGGTTAGAGTTTTGAGACAATCCAGGATTTCTAGATGAGTGTCGAACATCTTGTCTTGACTTTCTGCGAGGACGTCTTTTCGTCTGGCTAACTCCTCCATGGTTAGTGCTCCCGATACTCCTTTTCCTTTCTCGGCGGTAGCATTGGTCTTAGCTGTGGAGGAAGGGTTCTTTCCAGAGGTGTGGGTTGGAGCGTTAGAAGTCACTGGGGTGATGGGGATAGACGAGATGACTGGTGTTGAAGGGGGATTTTCTTGGGTAACAGGTATATTGGGCGTATTGCTGGATGTAGGTGGGTTGGTAGGTACTGCATTAGAGGCTACAACATCGTCCGCTGAAGAGTTGGGGTTTTTGGTATCTGATCCCGACCTAAGTTCAACCATCTTCGAGAAAATTTTCTGGAACCGAGAGAATGATCTCCCACTGTGGTCGCCAACTGTTTTTACCTGGAAAAACAATGCACCGTCTCTGGGTACTTTCGTAGTGTTCGAGATGAAAGTCGAACAAGACGAGCCTAAACCAAGTCAATGGCCGTTCACGTCTTGCTTCGGTCACATAGAGGATAGAGGTTGATCTAGGGAGGGAAACAACGAAGAAACTTGAGATCAAGTTGAGGATGTGTTTTGGGTGTAAGAGTTCAAGATTTCCGTCGTGAGAATGACTGGAAATCTCCAAGGCTAGAAGTGTGTTGGGTTGCTCAGGCGTGTTTACTTCTGAGGCTCTGGTTTATTCAGGTGTTCTGAATATCTGGTTGTTTCTGGAAGATCTTCTTGCCTTGGAAGATAGAGGAGGCCTCTATTTATAGTTTTGAACACACCCTGATCCCTCGACAGAGAAGGTGGAAGTCGTGGAAGAGTGGAGGAGTGGAGGACATGGGTTGGTTTCCGTAACTGCCTGAGTTGTGTAGAACATGTCCACTCGCGCCATCTTCTCGTAACTGTCCACTATCTCTATCAGTTTCTTTCAACTACCGTAGACCGCCAGACCAATACCCCTAAAGTTATCCCCCCCGTGTGATGTTTTGATGTCTCGAGTGATACGCAGATATTGCGTAGTTGAGTTGAGTCTGAGTAGAGTCGTATGACTAATTGTCATGACCAACGTGAGTGTGGTGCATCCAGGACACGAGTATAGGAGTGGCCTTGGCTGTAGGCCAAGGCCAGGGGTCCATAGCGCTATTGGCTTGTGGCGCCATAGCTCAAAGGGGCTACGGCCTTGGCCTTTGGCCAAGGCCAACCTCCAAAACGCTTTAGCGCTAACCTGTAATTATGGCGCCACGGCCTTGGCCTTTGGCCAAGGCTAATCTTTTAAAGCGCTTTTAGCGCTAGCCTTGATATCATGGCGCCACGGCCTAGGCCTTTGGCCGAGGCTAGTTTCTCGTGAACTCATGGTGGCTCATGGTTCGTGTTACCATGCTATATGGCGCTATGACTTTGGCATCTGGCCAAGGTCAACTTTGTTGCAGCTGGTGCGTGATGGCTATGCCTTGGTTGTGGTGTGCGTGTTTACGCTACAACATACTTGAAGTCATGGCGTGTTTATCCATGGTATGTTAGACCATCCTGAGTTTGAGATGAAGTCTGTTTAAGCCTGTTTAGGCTGTTGTATTGGGACCATGAGGATGTATAAAGAGGAAATCCATGAGGATGCGTCTCTGTTAACTCTTCACCATGTACCATATAGTGATCTGGTTCTGATGCCGAGGAATTCGAGGCGATGTCCACATGAAGCAGATTAATGGGTTTAATGTGTTGGTGAGATTATCAATACTGCACTATGATATCATCCTCTCCACCGGGGGTTATAAGAGAGAACTCATAGAGAGTTTATTCAGCTCGTAGAACGGGTTGCATCCTGAGCTATGAAGATGTGCCTGAATAGACAATTGCCTCTAGGTTAGGACTGTTTAGAGAGTGTTTTTACAATCTTGTCCCTCTCTCATTTTTCACCATCTACATCCACCATAGGTAGTTTGTGTCATCAAACTTTGGTGGTACGTTACAAGCTCTAACGCTTTGGTCCATAGCTCACAAGCCTCGATAAACACAGACAGTTACGTCTTTTATGTGTTCACCGGCTCTGATACCAATTGAAAAAGCAGGGGTACCGAAATACAACCAACTTTTCGTTTGGGCTCGTGAGACTTATGGTCAGATCTGGACGATCTCAAAAATCAATATCCAGATCTGTGTAACCTGAGTTGTGATCACAAGTGATCAATTCCTACAAAGACAAGTCCTTGTAAATCTTTGTTCAAGATTGGGAATTAACGTCAGGTTAGGAATAACGTACTTCTTGTGTTTGCTTTAATTATATAATCAGAGAATATAATGCGGAAAGTAAAGCACACAAGACACCAGAGATTTTTTTAACGAAGAAACTACGACCTGTAGAAAAACCTCGGGACCTCGTCCAGATTGAACACCGCCCAGTACAAACTGGCTACAAACACTAGCCTACTATAAGACTTCGGTCTGGGATATAGCAGAGACCAACTCCATCCCTCCAAGCGAATTGGCTATTGTCGCACTCCTTACGTCTCTAGATCCCCCACAGATCGTCACGCACTTGATTCCCCTAGCTGACGTCCGTTACAGGCCTAGGAGTTGCTTTAACCGCTGTTAAAGGCTTGTGTCAACAATTCAGGCTTTGCAACCTTAACTATTGACTGTATGTTTGAACTGTCCTTTTCAGTTTAACATACACAAAGTGACTTCCTTCGGATTGCTCCAGGTCATACGGAAATCTACTTACAAGCGGGGGCTGACAAGTAAACCAAGTATACTATGCCCAACTTGTCTCTACCTCAGTTGTAAAAAGAATCACTTAAGAAACTTATACAACTGGAGCTAACTAGGTCTTACAACACCGAGTGCAGCCTTGCGTTGCTTCCTTCGAAACCTTGTGTGTAACGTATCAGTTCTTGAATGGCCTTATATCAAAAGAGAAGGACCGTATAATAGACAAGAACGTGATCAGGTTACCAAGGTTACAGGTTAATCCGATTTCAACCACTAAGGTCTCAATCTCCTACATGTGCTTCCCAACTCTCAAGAGAAGTCTTTATAGTCGTAGGTAAATCCCGTGAGGAACTACTTACCTAATAGAGGATGACTATACCACAACAAGCGTTCACCGAAGTGAAAAGAGTTTACGTTCACTTCCCTAAGGACCTTCACGTATGCTTGATGCATGCAGTATTCGTCCATAGACACCTCTATTTATAGCACTCAATAAGATAGGTTGCTTTGGAATAAAGCAATCAATTACTTGTCCCACAAGTTTTGGAAACCCTAAACTTGCATACCAAGTAATAGAGATTAATCTCAATTGGAATTCATTAAACATTTATCTGCCAAGTGTTTTGTTAGCTCACAAACACTTCAAGATAGAAATCCAACAGACCAGAGATAATCTTTATCTTATTGACACATTGAGAACCGTTAAATGGACCACAAGAGATATTTCATGATAATCCAAGTCCAACTAAGAGATAAAGGAGTTCAGAGTTTAACCTGTGTGAAATTCTGGAAGAATATTCACAAATCTGAATAACAATCAAAAGCACAGATTTAGAGGTTTGTGTAGGTACACGAACTTAAATAGCACTTTGGAACTCAGGAGAATCTCAGAGTTTCTGTTTCGTGTACGGTTCACGAACCGTCTGACCTTCAGATTAGGTTTAACTAGGATCCGCTGGAAGTTCTGGGCTTAACCAGGACTTAGACGTGTGAGACGCCCTCAGCTGTAATCCACTGGACTCTTGCTCAAGAGTACTCCTTTAGATTCACCCATATCCAACAAGTGATTTGCAAGCAAACCATTACAATGGACAAATGGTATCGAATCTATCTCATACATTCTTGTAACCATAGTATTTGCGGGAACAAACACTAGTCATGACACATGGTCATGTAGCCAAGAACACGATCTCAATCGCTATTATAACACTACTAAAGTAGCCGACTATTTCGAAAGATAGAGAAAGTAGAATAGAAGAATTTCCATAAAAGTCATAACTCCTACTAACCTTTTGTCGATGAAGAATAATTGATGTCTTCTTTGTCTTCACAGTCTTCGTCTTCAAGAACTCAACTACTTAGTCTATATCCCAATTCCGAAATCTAAACTCTAGTAGGCTAATCAAGAATTGTGTTTTGACACCTAAAATTGACAACTAGCTTGACATACCAACGCTAGTGGGTTTGACCGGACAATGCCCTAACAATCTCCCCTTTTGAACTATTCTATTTCAAAGAAGTCATGACGAATCTAGTTGGTATGAAAGTAGAGTTTAGATGTCAAACCACTAGCGTTGGTATGTCAAGCTAGTTGTCAGTTTTAGGTGTCAAAACTCAATCTTGATTTAGCCTACTAGAGTTTAGATTTCGGAATTGGGATATAGACAAAGTAGTAGAGACCTTGAGGACGAAGACTATGAAGACAAAGAAGACATCAATTATCTTCATCGACAAAAGGTTTGTAGGAGTTATGATATTATGAAAATTCTTTTATTATACTTATTCTATCTTTCGAAATAGTCGGCTACTTTAGTAGAGATACTAATAGCGATTGAGATCGTATTCTTGTCTACATGACCATGTGTTATGTTGGTAATTGTTCCCACGAATCCTAAGGTTACAAGAATGCATGAGATAGATTCGATACCATTTGTCCATAGCAATGGTTTGCTTGCAAATCACTTGTAGGATATGGGTGAATCTAAAGGAGTACTCTTGAGCAAGAGTCCAGTGGATTATAGCTGAGGGCGTCTAACACGTCTAAGTACTGGCCCAGCCCAGAACTTTCAGCGGATCCAGTTAAACCCACGAACCGGTTCGTGAACAATGACTTTGGATTTTCTCCTGAGTTCCAATGTATCAATTTGTACAAGTACATGTACGCGAACCAGAAATTCGATGTATCTGGCCTGAATTTAGAAGGGCGGTTCTGGAACCGTCCAAGGTGAATATTCTCTGGAATTTTCACACGGGTCAAACTCCAACTCATTTCTCTCTTAGTGGACTTGGTTATCACGAAATATCTTATGTGGTCCATCTAACGAATCTCAATGAGTCAATAAGATAAAAATTATCTCTGGTCTGTTGGATTTCTATCTTGAAGTGTTTTTGAGCTAACAAAACACTTGGCAGATAAATGTTCAATGAATTCCAATTGAGATAAATCTCTGCTTACTTGGTTTGCAAGTTAGGGTTTCCTAAACTTGTGGGACAAGTAACTGGTTGCTTTATTCCTTAGCAACCTATCTTATTGAGTGCTATAAATAGAGGGTTTTGGGACGAAAACCCGCAAGCATCAAGCATACGTGAGATTTCTCTGTGGAATTGATCGTAAATTCTTTTCACTTCGGTGAATGCTTGTTGTGGTAGTCATCCTCTATTAGGTAGTAGTTCCTCTGTGCGAATTACCTAACGACTATAAAGACTTCTCTTGAGAGTTGGGAAGCACAGGTAGGAGATTGAGACCTAGTGGTTCAAATCAGAGTAACCTGTTACCTTGGTAACCTGATCACGTTCTTGTTTATTCTACGGTCCTTCTCTTCTGATATAAGGCCATTCAAGAACTGATACGTTACACACAGGGTTGCAACGCACGACTGCACTCAGTGTTGTAAGACCTAGTTAGCTCCAGTTGTATAAGTTCCTTAAGTGATTATTCGTTTACAACTGAGGTAGAGACAAGTTGGGCATAATTTACTCGGTTTACTTGTCATCCCCCGCTTGTAAGTAGATTTTCGTAGGACCTGGAGTAATCCGAAGGAAGTCACTTTGTGTATGTCAAACTGATAGAGGACAATTCAAACATACAGTTGATAATTGAGGTTGCAAATCATGAATTATTGACACAAGCCTTTAACAACGGTTAAAGCAACTCATAGGCATGTAAAGGACGTTAGCTGGGGGAATCAAGTGCGTGAAAATCTGTGGGGGATCTAGAGATGTAAGGAGTGCGACAGTAGCCAATTCGCTTGGAGGGCTTGAGTTGGTCTTTGCTACATCCCAGACCAAAGTCTTATTAGGCTAGTGTTTGTAGACAGTTTGTACTGTGCGGTGTTCAGTCTGGACGAGGTCTCGAGGTTTTTCTACAGGTTGTAGTTTCGTCGTTAAAAAAATCTCTGATGTCTTGTGTGCTTTACTTCCGCATTATATTCTGTGATTATATAATTAAAGTAAACACAAGAACTACGTTATTAATAACCTGATCGTTGTACCCAGTCCATCCATTGGATTTACCAAGACCTTATCCTGTGTCGGACTGATCCCTTAAGATCCAAACTCAGGTTATACAGATTTGAATATTGATTTTTGAGATCGTCCAGATCTAACCATAAGACTCACGAGCCCAAACGAAAAGTTGGTAGTATTTCGGTACCCATGCTTTTTCAATCATTAGCCGCAAATCTTGGAGCTGGAATATGTGCGGATCTTGATACGACAATTTATGAAGGGTAACGGTTTTTCACTGGTAAGGGTTCGTCCTATTCAACCGATCATGTACATATGATTTTTCAGTAAGAATTAGATTATCATTAAAGCTCTTAAATTTATCTAGTAAAGTTCTAGTTGTTCCTATATTTTCTCGGTCTTGTAGCTGAAGCCTCTTGAGCAGTTTCTATTGCCATGAAATCAGATAAAAATTTAAGAGAAGAGTTGGTACGCTTTCTAGTCTTACGAACTACATAATTTATCAAGCTAATCACCATGTCATTTCATCCCAGACACTACTGATTTACTAACTACAAGAGTCTATAATTCATATATTAGCTGCCAAACTAGCTAGAAAAATCTATGAATCAAAAATAAGTTAACCTACCAATTATAAGAATATATGATTCAAACATGAGCTGATTTACTACCTATAAGTCCACGTTTCAATATTAACTGGAAAACAGGCTAGAAGAACTTAACATTTTAAATTCTATCATAAATTAGCAAAATTAAATTGTTAACGAAAATAATGTGAAGCAATGAATAAGGTTTAAATGCATTCGAATACTCAATAAAGAGAAAAATAAGGAAAAATGTGTAAGAAATGTTGGCTAAAAAGTTAACAAAATTACATACCTTTCTCTCCTCAATGAGTCTTCAAAGAAGGTTCACCAGGATTGGATGCACGACCTAATTCCCACTATCCATAAATGATTAGTGGGAACATTTGGAGTAACATCTTCACCCTTGAATATGATAAGCTCATTGTGCTTAATTCCAATAGAATTATAGGAATCATGCAATACAAAGTTGTATTGCCTAGAAACATATTAATCTGACAGACATATTTGTCATTAAGGGTTTTGCATGTAATTTTCTCATCAACATAAACAGTTTTGTTCTTCTAGCTAGAGAAGATGGTTCATAAATTCAAATAATCAAGATTCCATCTCCCAGGGTGCAAGATTAACAAAGAGGAGGTAGTCATGAACAACTGAAGGAATTTGAATTTTGAAACCATATTTTAGATGACATTCTGGGATCGCAAGTTCACCAAATTTATGAGTGTTGACATGATTCACATGGGTTACACAATGGTTAGCAAAACGAATTTCATTATCTTCAGAGGGATCATAAAGCTTCCTTTTCACAAGAGTGGTGGATGGAAATTTTGGATCTTCAGGAAGAACAATCACCTTCTAAGATTTTGATTTAAAACTTTAGGAGTCAATTTAAAGGTAGATTTATGTGAATGAGACATAGTTAAAAGCAAGGCTACCTAAGAGAAAGTTGTTGAAGAAGAAATTAAGAAAGAAATCTGAGAACTCGAAATCTCAAAGTTGTGCCCTAGAAATTGAATGAGGAAAAATGGAAAAAGTAAAGTGAAGGGTTTAATGAAATAGAATAAACCCACCTCTTGCTGGAACCATTTATAGGTTGACACAATATCTGGTGGGTCATCCATTCGAACATACAGTTGGGAAAATGTGATTGATAATGGCCATTAATAAAGAAAATAAAGGAACGCGATTGTACGTGCGAAAACCTATACAAATTCTCAAAGGGATAAGATATTTACACCCAACAATACAAATAAATGTATGTTAAGATATGGGACAAAAAAAAAACACAGATTAAAAGACGATGATTAAATATCATCCAAAAAGTTAAGAGACAGAGTACTCCAACATTCTCCGGAGAGTCGGACTTGAATTTTTTTGGGGAAGAAACACAACGAAAGAAACAACTAGCTTGTTAGTTGAAGATCTCAGATATCAGAAACCCAGATAGCTAAGAAATTTAAAAAAAAAAAAAAACTATTTTGAGAGAAAGAACCAAGATTGAAAAAGTCAAATATCTAAGCTTACAGATAGACACGCGTCTTGATAAACAAAGACACTTCTTTCTTTTAAGGGAGAAGGAGTTAGTCGTACTTCAACAAATTATCGGGTACACTTGAGTTGCCAGATAAAATGACAAAATGCCTAAATAAAAGCTATCAACACCTGATGCCAAAGACTAAAAAGATTAAATCAAATCAAGTCAAGACTAGATTTAATCAAAACTAAGGGCAAATATGTTGGTGACAAAATATGGTTCACGTATGATGATAGCCTTATGAAGGGACGGTAGCTGACGACTGGGGCAGGACCTGAGTTTTCAGGTGCTAATAGTAAGAGTTAAAGACTTGGCAACTGAAGGAGGACCCAAAAGAATTACATACCTAAGAGCTGAAGTACTCAGTGGATTCCCCTGAATGATATTTATCGAGTGCAATCTGTAAATTTTCTGGAAAGGTAGTTAGTCCAGATATTTTAGGATGTCACCTGTAATCTAATTTGGTCCCCGCCAACAACTACGACCGACTAATCCATATTTGTATAAATGTCCAAAAGGAATCAAGCTGTAATCCAAGTTCTCTCATAATAAGAAATACACTCTCTCTCACTACTTTCTGTGATTGTTGTCACTTACAATTAACAGAACAAGAAGATCATTCATTTACTATGTGAAGGTACGTTTCCATTATCGAAATAAACATCTTCAACTGACTTACCTCCTAAGAAATCTTCCGTGGGGGAAAAGGAAGACAAAAAGAGCCCCTCCTTATGGCTTGGAAAGCCTTAAGTAAACCACAATCTCTAGGACGACTAGATTTTAGTGATATCAACTCTTACAATCTTGCCAGCTTAGTAGATTTGCTTGGAACCTTGTTTTAATCCAAACTCCCTTTGGGACATTTTATTAAAGTCTAAATACTTCGGAAAATGCAGCCATCCTCTCGACTCCAATATCACCAAGTCAGGATCATGAATTTAGATATGCCTTCATAAGGGGTTAGAGAGAATTAGGTCTTGCTGCATTTGGGATATAATATTTGGGGATTTATTACATCTCTGGGATAATAGTTGGATCCCTTAAAAGGACCATACTCCCCCATCTTTATCTACATCTTTCCGTGGTACTCTTGTTAAGAATCTGCTTGTTAATAGTTTTAGTTGGTAGTTGATTGTGATTATCATTGGCAATAGGTAAAGTATTTTTAATTTTTGTAAAAATTAACTTTGCTGCAACCTTTAATTCTACCTTTAATACATGGACTATTTATTTTATTTTAAGATGTTGTAATGGATGGTGCATGAAGGTAAAAGTTATAGGGTTCAACTTTAGATCCCAAAGTCTGGATGAAGTAGAGGCTAAAGCAATATTTGAAGCGTTGATGGACTCACCTTAATTACTGTATATAGCAATACGCAGATTGAAGGAAGCTACCAGAATTTTCAAGGCTATCAAGGGAGAGCATAATGTCATGGACTGTTGAAGTTTGTAAGAATAAATAAAATCAAAAACTTGTATATTAGATTTTAGTAGTTACAACATGACAGTTAGCTTGATTAAATGTTACAGTGCAAACAAAGCGACCCCTGCATTGGCACAAAAAATCAAAGCAAATACAACCTTCTCTTATGTTTGTTACCCGCCTAGTTTTTTGTTTGACATCCTAAGTCAGGAAAGGATGTTAGTCCTTACTGTCACTGATACAATAAGGCGAAACTCTTAACTGTTTGTTTTAATTTAAGTACATTAACGTATTTTTTATTAGAAAAACATTTTAACCCTAATTAAAAAATTAACGGAACCATAACAAGATAAAAATAAACACTCTCTAATGGTGATGTTTTGGTCCCGGCGGACAACTTGTGCATACATATTATCAAATCGATAACTGTGCATTTTGGGCCAATATATAAAATTATTCCCATCACTTTCAACCGTCAACTATTGTTTATTCACCATTACCATGTATTCTACTTGATCTAGGAGTTCAATTACGTGCACTTTCCTCGATCAATTGTACATTCATTCGATTGGTAGACCATCTATGTGTAATAGCACATTTGTCACCGCACACGTGGCAAGATCCGAAGGTGGTAGTAACTTAACACGATACAACAACGCACACCGCGGAAAGACCAAAAGCCACTTTTTCGGATCCCGAGTTGATTTACAATCAACGGTCAAGATGAAGTCAGACCCAGCTGGAGGCGATTGGACCGTCCAGAGGTGATTGAGACGTGGCGAGGGCATTAAATGCCAACGGATCTGTGTACGGCAAAGACGTGGCACAACCACAGCCAAGTATTATCAATAGGAAGAACGATGTCCGCTAAGACTGTGCGGAAATGCCGCAAGACCGCAAACCCGTAACACCACACGGGATTGATCGATGAACAGTAAATCTACTACAAATTCTATAAATACTTGACCCCTCCTATGGAGAGGGGGGTCGACAAAAATTAAGCTTAGAGACCAGTTAAGAGAGAAAAAGTCATATTGAGTGATACTCTAGCTTATGAGTGAAATACATGTAAGTCAAATGAACCATAAACCCTTGCCTCTTTGATGAAACTCATGAATGAGTTGAGAAGAGTTTTAATATTCTTTACCTTTGTTCGGATTATACATTAAACAATACCTTATATCCGATTTGTAGCATTTCATATGATTTTAGTAGCATTTACACCTTATAACCTACCCTAGCACGATGATCCGCAGTCAATCATCCTGGGCGGGTCAATTTACATTATCATTATATGTAGTCTCATGGCACGATGAACATGTCTACCATTGATTACGTTAATATTAACTATTAGTTCACACTGGTATTCTTCAAAGTTATATCCATTCATATTATTATTGTATCGCACTCGCATGTATGCTGCGGTATTGATTGCGAGTTCATAATCTTGATAAAGTAGATTATGCGCTCACAGTTTGGCGCTAGAAACAGGGACATATTGTCTCGGTAAAAGTACTAGTCTTTTCCTAGTGACCTTGTGTCTCTCAATTCAAAATTAATAGTATGATTTTTCTCACTAAGAGAGCGAACAGTAGCACCTAGAATGCCTAATTTGTTGTTACCTATGATATTGTGTTCCTGCTTCCGTATCCTCACTGACCTTCGCGTCGAGAGTGGTGGTGTATTCAGCAGTACCGTAGCAGAAGTAAAAGGGGGAAGCAGATCAAGGAGAAAGATAGGATTATAACAATAATCTAACTAACATTACGCTTGTGAAACCTGCTGGGTTTTTCTTGTTTGTGCCCTTTCAGAACATGGAGCCGCAAAAGGACCCGCAAAACTCAAAAAAGCCAACACCAACAGTAAGAACGCGAAGCGCACAGAAAATCGCTATGGAGCAGGAAGCTAAACGGACGATCGCAGCTACAAAGGCGAGCACGGTGACAGGAGATGACTTAAGAACAGTTGCTGCATCCAAGAAGCAGCAAAGACCGCAGCAGAAGCTACCGCGGAAATGGTAGTGATAGCAAAGATGAAAGTGCTCGAACAGCGTCAAAAGGCATAAACAACCGCTACGTTAAAGGAGGCTGTGGACAGAAGTGCATATGTAGAAGTACAAAAGATCGCAGCAAAGGCTGCAGCAGAGGCAAGAAACTCACGAGTAGTCCAAGACGTGGAAGCGCAAAAGATGGAAATGTCTAGGATTGCGGCAGAAAAGAACAAAAGCAAGATGGGAGGAGTGATTCAGAAGGATTACTACGACTACCACAAATTTAAAGGCCACACAACTGAGAGTTGCAAAGCTGTCAAAGAGCACGCACAAAACCAGACTGGACATCTCCATAAGTATGGGTTGGCACCAAGCGAACTGGGAGGATCTTCCCGCATGCAGTTACCATACCAGATTCCCGGAAGTGGAGTCTTGTCACCAGTACAGAATCCCGCCATGCAGCCTAAGAGAGTGGAGCAAGAAAAACCGCATATTAACATTGACGCCAGTGAGGACGATTCAGTTGAAGAAGAATTAGAAGCGGAGTCTTACCACCATCACGAAGTTATCCCGCGGATGGATCCCTCCCCTCAGTCAAACGCATCCATATTGCTGGCAGCAGAACTAAAAGCAACCCAAAGGGAGCGGAAACTTTTAGCAGACGCAATGGCCATTCTAGCAAGAGAAAATGAAGAATTAAAAGGAAAAGAAGCAGCCTTGGCACGAGCACAACAAGTACAACCCTTACGGTATCAGCTTCCAAGAGACCCACTGCGGGAGGAAGGCTCGCAAAATATCCGACATCAAGGCAATCAAGAAAGAAGAATCATCATGCATCGTCAGCAAAGAGTCCAGCCACCATTCCTACCGCGCGATAATGACTACCTGGGAGGTATGGATTATGACTATGAAGTAGGAGAGCAATCCGCGGAGGATGATATGCCGGGAGATTACGACGAGGATGACTATGAGGATAATTTTAATGACGAGGGGCAGGCAGTAGATAAACCAGCTTATCCCCAGTAGGGTCAAACTAACCACGACGCCATACCAAACATTCCTGGACATCAATATCGGAGCGAGCTGGAAGAAATGAGAGCTGAGCTGAGAGCAATTAGAGCGCATCAAGGAGGCAATAGATTGGAAGTAGCAATGCATGACGTACAAGCAACACCTCTCTTTCCAAGGCTAGCACTAACCAGGATTTCTAGGAAATGCTCGCTTCCGACTTTTCAGTGCTATGACGGAACCAGGGATCCCGCGGCGCACCTTAGGTACTACGCACGGGTTATGGCCCCATGGGTAAGGAATAATGTGGTAATGTGCAGGTATTTCCCCTCCAGCTTGAAAGGAGTAACACTTCAATGGTATGACAACTTAACGCCCAATTCCATCAGATCGTATGCTGAGTTGGCCACCAAGTTCGTGGGA
>JAJJMA010156344.1:0-14515 GCA_023529015.1 Papaver nudicaule | reverse complement strand
TTATTACTTTATCAAAACTGTTCCGCAGGATTGCTGGGTCATTTGAGATGAAGTTGGCAAGGTCATGTTCGTCATTCCCTAATTTTGATTTGAAGAAATCTAATTTGGGTTTAAGGTTTCTATCTGGTTTTAATGAGAGGATGTATGGATCTTTAGTCACTAGTTTAGAGATGTGAAGTTCAGTAAATCCGTAACTTTTGAATAAGGTTAAGACTGAATCTGGATTCGATTTGGTTTTGAAACTGAGTTTCGTAGAAGCGGTAATGGCTTGATTTTCAGACAATCCACATGATTTCATAAGATAAGAAACCACAAACGAAGAATCAGAACCAGAATCAGAACAAGTAACATCTCCATCACTACCAGAAGTGGTAGAGAAGCAATAGGAAGTTGAAGTAATAACCCTAGATTTTGAAATTCCAACAAATTGATTTTGCAGTGTAAAGAGGAAATACTTAGCTGTTGCTGAAGATGAGGTAGGAGGTTCTCCTCCACTGATGAGCACCACCGCCCTCTTCAGGGTTGAACCTAATCTACACCACATTGATCGAATGATTTTCACCGTCGCCACCAAAGATAAGAAGATAGAAAGTAGGATTTTGAGACTGGCTTCTTTTGGAAAAAGAAAACCAGAACAAAACCTACATTTTCCGACCCGAACCCGATATTTCCAACCCATGGATTCTTGTATATACGGAAAACGGGCAGTACTGTAGTTGCCAGGGATTTAAAAGGTAAATCCCGCTCGGCCAACTGCCAGGCGACACTGAGAAGTCGTAAGGCTGTTTGCTATGGAATGGAAGTGAGAGAAATTCTCCAAACAGTGCCGCCATGTAAGCTCCCTCTCCGTGCTGTTTAATATGGAGGACAAGGGGAAGCGATATAGAATATATCGCCCAAAAAATTATTTTATTAGTTTTAACTTAAAAAGAGCCACAAAATAATATTAAATTTATTATTATTTAAAAAAAAACAGGTCTACTAGATTTCTAAAAAGGAACTTTACTTTCTTTCTCTCTCCTCTCTCAAATAGTGTTTTTGAAAAACAAAATTTTTTTCTTTTTTCTTTTTTGAATCTCAGTTGCTATGACTGAGTAATTTGTTTGGTAAGTCTTTGGGTATGAAATTTCATGAGCATCAAGGAACGGATCTGAGTTTGTAGTTACTAGTTTTCATTAGTAGATTGGTTTTTTTTTTTTTTTTTGAATGTTTTCGGTCATTTTCTATCTTTTGTAGATCTGTTAGTCTCTTCTTTCTCCTCCTTTTGCTTCGGTAGTCTGTACCCTTTTCCTCTTTTTTATTGATCTGGTACTCTAAGTGTATGCAGTTTCTTTCTTTGTTTTTTAGATCTGGTTGTTGGTCTTCTGTTAAAATAATAATCTCTCCTTTTTATTTCGGTTTTTTTTGGTTTCTCAAATGTTTAGTTTCCTACTTTAGTCTTAATCTTGTTTGCTCTGGTTCCTTAAGCTCTATCTTGTATCTTTTCTAGATCTAAAAATATTTTCAAAAAAAAAAAAAAAAAATCTTTAGATCTGGGCTCATTAGTTGTTGGACCGGTTCTCTTTTCCTCATTTGAATCTGGTTTTGTGTCTGTTTTTAGAGTGATCTTACAGGTCTAAAATTTGTTTTATCAAACTTATTCTGTGCTGACTTCTTCTCCTTAGCTCCGAAATTTATTTTGTTTTTTCAAAACTCTGTTCTTTCTTTGTGCTCTGGTTGTTAGACCTCTTTAAGGTCGGTAACATTTAAAAAGTAGGTCTGGTCTGCCTAACCCTTAATAGAAATTTTCAGTGTATCTTAAATGATTTGTGCTCTCCTTCTATCCGTCCAAGCCCCGAAATTCATTCTACTTTGTTTTAATCTTCTTTTAATTGTTCTACCTTATTATTTATTGATTTATAGATTGATCTAGTTCTTCTTTCTTCGAAGCTTTGGGTTTAAATGTTTCTTTTGCTCTTCTTCTTTTCTTCAAGCACCGTAAATCTTTCCATTTGGTTCAATTTTCTTTTATCTATTTTATCTGTTAGCTTATAGTCTTAAAGCTAGATCTAGTATTTGTCTTCAAAGTTTGGGGTCTATGATGCATTTCAGGATGATTAGGATTAATAAGGCTGTTCTTTTGTTTAGTTTATTGGATTGGGTTTCTCAATCTTTCGGTTAATTTATAGACTTAGGGGTCCTCTATCGCATTGTTGTCTCCTAGGCTAGTGTAGCTCTTTATCTAGGTCTGTCGGGAAGGTTAGGAGAGTATGAGTTTGGTCTGTTTGATCGTTAGTTTGGTATGTTGTATCTTACTTTAGGTGTCTTTGTTCTACCTTTGCCTTTTTTTTTTTGACTTTGGACTTAGTTTAGAGATAGCTTTGTTTCTTTCTAATTCATAGTAGTAAGTTCTTTTCCTGATTAGATCTAGACCTCCGCTCCGCTGAATTTCCATTACCCCAAAAGCTTGATGTCCTCTTCTCTTGGTTTCTTTCTTGTTTTATCTTTTCTTTCTCTGTCTTTAGCTTTATTTTTGTTTGCTTTAGATTTAGTCTCAAGTGAGTGCGTTAACTTTGGATTGCTACTGAAGTACCGGCTCTACACCAATCAGATTTGCAGCTTCTTTTGGCTACCAAGGGGCCTCTTTCTTCCACTCTTTTCCTCTTTGTTTTTATTGTTCTAATATGATGCATATTATCCAAGTTCATTAACTTCTCTTTTGCTTTTCATGATTTTAGTTAACTACTAGATCAGTCATCTTTAATTGCTTAAAAGTTCTTATTGTCTTAGTTTTATCTCCATAGTTTTTGTACCCTTGTTGTTTTTCGTTGGTTACCCAATCTTGAGTAGTATAGAGCCAGTGATAACTTAATCAGGCTCCCTAGGTTTTTTAGTTAAGTCCTTCCTTTTTGATCCTCCTTGTACAGTTGTTTTGTAGACTTTCATTGTGTTTCTCCTTTGTTGCTTTATTATTTGGTTAGGCTTTCTTGTTTTTATCATGTTTTGTGTCATTCACTTGACTCTAGATAGTATTCGGTTCATTTGTCTATTCTACACTTGTATTTCTTTTTTGAACAGGAAAATGACGACTCCTGTGAAACAACATGATGTTGAAATCAATACTGGCTATGTTATATATTGGGATGGTGAACCCACGGGCAATGCAAGTCATCCCCAACCCTCACCTTGGACTGGTGACCCAAATAGACGTATTCTCTTGCAGATGAACCTACAAACAACACCGAACAAATCCTTGATCGGCGCAATGCACCCTCGTTCGGCGATCAACTATAGGACCCACCCCTTCCTGAAACGCCGTGATACTTCTAATTCTCAGGAGGTGCAACAGAAGAATAGAAGCAGGGCGCAGGAAACAACCATCTTGATAGAATTATCGCAAGCAGTGGTGCTCATTTTCTACAACTTGTTTGTGGATCCAGACATACCGCGAGTATTAGAAGACTTCTCATTGGGTACCGAAGGAGATCGAAAACTTCTTGAGTTATTGAACAATTATAATTGCAATGTTCTTGTTTGCACTTTTATTCATAGGATATCTAGCAGGACATGTCGCGTTGTACTCTTTTTCCTTAAAGGTTTTAACCAAGGTTTTAACGAGGCAACATATGCGAGTCCAACATCGTATTCTTCTAGAGATTATGGTGGTTTAGCGAGTCCAACACCGTTTTCTTCCAGAGATCTCGATGTTCTAGTTTTTCTTTTTCTTTGGTCTTCTCAAATAGAGATGACCAAATATAGGTACCCTTCTTTTTGATTAATCTAAGGTTTTCTTATCAAAAAAAAAAAAAAAAAAAAAACGGGTCTCATAGAATCTGTTTTATTATTTTTTAAACTTAGAAAGTTTAAAGCGATAATGTTTATATCGCTCAAAAGATTTTTTAATTTATTTTAACTGACAATGGACCCACCAAAAGTGGAAGCGATATATTTTTCCTCGCTTTTTGAGCGAGACAACTTGTATCGCTTTCCTCCAAGTTCCGGGAGGGCAACTGTGCTTTTACGGATGTTGTGAGGGAAGAGGAGAGAGAGGAGGGAATACACCATGGTTTTGTGTCACATCATTCACTTCTTTCTCTCCATTGATAACAGCTAAGAGCAAGGGCTATGAGTAGAGTGATTTTCCACTCTATCACTTTCATTTTGAAAGAGGGACTATCCCAAAGTGTGAGAAACTGACCGTGGAGAGCAAATACCAAGAGTCTAAGCGGCTGAACTTCTGGCGCGCGAGGAAAAAAAAGCAGCAAAACGCCTGATGTTTTGGCGTTTGATTTTCTTATTTCGAGAAGGCTGAAGATCAGCCGTTCCATGGTCGTGCTCTCATATTTTTGGACGGTTGAAGATTAACTTTTACTACACAAAACGCCTAATGTTTTGGCGTTTGGGTTTCTTTATCATGGAACACCTAATCTTTTGGCGTTCCTTCTATACTTTCTCTTCAAACGGCAAATGTTCTGGCGTTTTGCGTAAAATGTGATGCAACGGCTGATCTTCTGGCGCTTAAAGTAGACTTTCACCCACTCTTCATACGAAAGAGTACCTGATAGATTTTGGGGGGAAAGTGGGTGAAAGTGGTCCATTCTCTACCCATAGTGAAAGCAAATTTTCTCATTTGCTCACACTCTTTCATTTTGAAAGAGCTACTCTTTCATTTTGAAAGTCCCATAGCCCTTGCTCTAAGAGATGGAGAAATAGCCTTCAAGTTTGTAACTTAGCCTTTGTATTTGTGGGTTACCAAATTTTCATGTAAGGACTAAGTTACCCTTTCCTTATAGTTTTTGTTACTACAATGCCACTCACTAATCAAATTTTTAATTTTATTTACCAAATCATTTTAAATTTTTTATCTCTATCTTCTTCTTCTCTCTATTTCTTCTTCTACTCCTCCACTTCATCTCTACAATAAAAACCCATGAACCCTAAATTCCTTACAAACCCTAAATTCATAAATCTTAAATCAAAACTTCAAAAAAGTAATCAAAATATCTAACCACTTCATATGAATGGTTAGAATCGAAAAATAAGTGTTTTTTGCGTACACAAAAACGTATTCGGCTCACAAATGTTGAGTTCTTTTTTAGCCGAACCTCTGTGATCTTCTCTGAACCTGAATTGGGGAAGAACAATTTGGCTTAAATTTTTTTTTTGGAATTTTGAGTCGAACCATCGACTTTATCGACCATTAGTGTAACTCTTAGGTTCGGCCCAGATAAGTTTTTGTCGCATGGCCCGAACTTGTCTCTTTATCGACCATTAGTGTAATTTCTTAGTTTCGCTTATTCGATAAATTTAATCTTTGAGCCGAACCTACTGACATTAGCCTTCTGTTTCAGTTTCATGGTTCGGCTCATAACTTAAAATTATCGAAAGAGCCGAACACAAGTACAACAGGTTCGACTTTTAGAATTTACAGCCGAACTGTTCTTCATTTTCCAGGTTCGACTTTTTATTTTGTAAGCCGAACCTATTTCAGGGTTCGCGATTTTTCAATGAATCTAAGTTTTTTCAAGTTTTGATGGATTGTATATCGATATTGCTCATCTCCTAGTAGATACACGAAATAAACTGGACCCAAAATCCAAGGTTTTGAGTTTGGTTGAAATTTTTCACCAAAAACCCTAGATTTTAAATAAATTCACCATTTTTTTTCTCTTCTTCTTCCCGAAAACCCATAACATAAAATCGAAAATCTGATTTTAATTAAGCATAATTTAACCTAACCTAATCATTCACACTAATCATTTGTATTAATCATAATCACATAATTAGACACTAATCAAATTGGGAGTAATTTGGCAATTAAAAAAAAGTATTATTAATAAGGGATGGCCAAAGTTGGGTTTGGTGTCTCTATTTTGGACTATGTGTGAGGGCTAAGCTAATTCTATGGTTTTCTGTGAGGGCTATTTCTCCAGCTCAGTCATAAGGCTCCTGATAGATCATCTTTGAAGAAAAATGAAAACACTTAAATAGGATGGTCAACTATCAAATTTCTGGTGTCCTATCTTTCTTTTTTTTATAAGAAAAGATATAACAGACTCGGGTCAAGCTGATTCAACACGAACAAGTACCTAATTCATATCCAGACTTATGGGTCGGTTCAGATCCAGATTCGGTTGACACCTACTACAACACCTACCACATAAAGCTGTAAACCGTGAACATTATAGGTGTTTTTACAGGAAACTTCAAATAATGGTAAAGTACTTTTTCCTACAGATAATAAAAAAATGTTAACTTAATTCTCCTTCCAATCTTGATTGTTGTTGCAGGTTGAGTAGTGGAAGGCGTGTCTTTATCGCCTATGTTGACCTCTTTTGTTGGCTCTAATGCGGAAAAGGTTGGTGTGGGGTCACCGCAGAGCCTTCTTTAATTTTTATTTCACGGCCTCACTGTCTGTCTTACTCGCTGAAGTACTTGCTTCAGTATTGAAAATTTCAGTATTGAGGTCGCTTTGACTAAGTTCTTTATCGATGAGGGTTGTCCTTGGGATGCCTTCCAATCTTTGACATTTCACATCTTTGAGATATTACTGATACTTTTCTTCTTTGATACTTTCTTTCTTTTCCTTTTTCAGATTTTGAAGGGCTTGCACTTGCTCTACATTGTGTTGAGTTTCCTCTGTCTGACAAATTCTTGCATCAATCTGATCTCCTTTGATTTGGAGCTCACCATGAGGCCCTGGAAAACGTAAAAATTGATGGTACGTTGAGGCTGTTCCTTTTAGTTTATGTATCCATAATCTGTCCATGATTGCATTGTAAGGGGATAGAGCTTCGACTACACTGAAATGCGTGTTAACTCTAATTGGTCCTACTCTGACCTCCAGAATGATTTCTCCCTTTGGTTTGGACATGGCTTCGTTGAACCCATAAATAGTAAAACGTGAGGGGTTGAGTTGTTCATCTGTCATTTCCATCTGTCTATATGTATCGTAAAAGAGTACATTTAAAGAGCTTCTTCCGTCCATAGAGATCTTGGTCACATTCCATCCTGAGATTGGAAGAGTGAGTACCAAAGCATCGTTATGGGTCTCCAACTCTTGATCTACATCTTCAGAAAAAATGTAAGCGGTGTAGCCATCCATCTATTTTACACATTTCATGGTCTTCAACTCTTTTCCTCAGGCTCCTTCCCACATCTCCTAAGAGGGATGGGTCGTAATGCTCTGAGTGGGTTATCATGTTGATGATTTGGTTGTCAGGTAGCTTTACATTTTTATCCTTTTGTGGTGGTGCCACATCATTTGGGTTTAACACATATTCATTCAAACTTCCTGCGTCTATCATTTTTTGGATTTGGTCTTTCAAGTTCTTACACCTTTCAGTTGTATGTCCTTTGAAGTCATGGTACTCACATCTTTCCGGATGATTTGCAGTTTTTTCATGTTGCCTGCCTCGAGTGTGCGGCCATTCAAAATCCTGACGATTTTTTATTAATTGCTGTCATTATTTGAACGATTCCTGCGTTCATCTTGGTGTATACAATATCAGTGAAAGGTGTGCCCTTTTTGAAGTTGTTGGGCTTGTGTGGGTATAAAATCTGCATAGGTGCATCATGTTCCATAGCCCTCAGATCTCAAACTCACACACACAGTAACTTAAACATTATACAAGGTGCGAAGACCTCAAGAACAATACCGAAGACATGTATAAGACTCGTTAATCAAAGAATAAAGAGCATAATAGACTATATTTCTGTTTACTGCTACATGGATATGATCCTAAAGAGCTAGAGAAGATACATACCTAATCCCTCTCTCGCCACTTAGGTTACACCCCAAAAAATCCAACCCTTACAATGTTTTCCAAGCTCACCTTATATAGGCCGAGCTTGGGTGGTTTACAGCTAATAAGACAATGGACTCAATCGTGGTGGTGTCAGTCCTTGTCGAGTAAGGCGGTTCCTTCGACGGTACTCCGAAGATGGCTCTGGAGCTTCGGACCTTCGAGGCAGGGTCTGAATCCCTTTCTTCTGATTCTTCACTCGGTGTCCTCGGACTTATATCTTTCTTTGGTTTGATCCCGAAGCTTCGCTACTTCTTCCTTTGGTGTGATCTCGTTTCTTGGATCTCTGACACGTGTCCCGAGGGGTTTTACCCTCCACAGTTTGCCTCTTTCCTTTCCTTGTATCGAAGATGCGAGGAGAGGAAATTCCCTTTTTGCCACCTCTTCCTTACCATGTATCCTCACTACTTGCCAGGTGTGAGATTTTTCGACACGTTCTTCCTATTCTCGAGGATTTCGCGGCTTTTTACCTTCTGACCGGCATCGCCGGTTCCTCTTTCATTATTTAAGTTTTGGTTCTCCCTCTAAAATACTTTAGCCCCTTCGTATCCATTTTCCTTAGCACCGGCGTTTTCTTTCCGTGAAGCCTCCCAATTTGTAACTTCATATCAGGCGTTCTTTCCGCGTTTTCCTTCATGACCCTTTGCTTTACTCCTCCCATTGTTTCATAAATTCGATTCTTTTTAAACTTTCATCATCTTCCTGTCCTCTGATCCACATTGCCTCTGCAACTTCCGGTCGCCGGCAGTATCTGTCTTCTTTTATGTGTTTTTCTTTCTATGTCGTCTTCTTCTAAGGTTGATGCCCTTGTTCTAAAGATGAAAGGCATGGGTTTCCAAGAAGAGGGCTTTCAGATTGAAGCCGTTCTTCTAGATTGACTCCAGAGCTGGTTGAGGAGTATCAATGTGACGTGAGCAGGCTCTTGGTGACATTTCATCAAATGTCTGCAGGGTTACTTCCTCCTCTTTACAAGACTTCGAATCCTTTGTTTCTTCGCATTCTTTGCTCTCTTCCTAAACCTTGAGGGGTGATGCAACTTACTTGCAGCTCCATTTACCTCATCAATCAGTGGGTTCTTCGCTCCGAAGATAATTTCCCTGCCGGATCTACGGCGAAGTTCTATTTTACTGCTGAGAATTTCTTTAAGCATTACGATCCCTTTTTAACCCTATACAATGAATTTGCTCCCTGGGGAGTCAGCTTTCGACCGTAAAAGTTAGCGAAAATATTATCCCTGGGTCCTTGGACTATTCCATGGACGAAGATTGGTATTCGGAACCTGTACTTCTCAAGGGTCCTGTGCTCCGAGGTTGGAAGGATTCTGGTCGGTACTTCCCTTGGGCCGAGTTTGAGGCAGGGCATGAGTTTCGGACTCATCATTTGTTCTTGATCCATTTTTCTGACGAAGACAGAGGATTATCTGACCCATCTTTAAAGAAAGGTAAGGGTGTTTCCATGGAGTCTTCGGGCAGCTTAAAGCGTTCCCGAGCAGATGAGGAGACTATGCAGCAGGTAACAAATACTTTCCTGTGTTCTTTTCTAGAGTATTCATACTTGCCTCTATTTGTTTCCTGAGAAAGATGGGTCCTTTTCTCCAGGGAGAGTCTGTAGGAGACTTAAGCCTGAGCAATGATCTGATGGATTTCGAGTACGAGGGAAGTTCGGAGGTTCCTCAGCGGCTGCAAAATTCTGTTTTTCAGAAGATTCTTAGGGGAGTTCTGCCCAAACGTCGTCGAGCTGCTACGAGACCCCTGGTGGAATAAACGAATGCTGGCAAGGAGGTATCAGCACCGAAGACAGCTGAAACGGTTATCAAAGAAGTGAGTGTCGTTTATCCTTCCGTTACCGTGCATATTACCACCATCGGTGCCTCTGCCTCAGCTATAGTAGGTCCTACAGCTGCTGTCGCTGGTGCTGCTTCGGACGTTGCGCTTACTGATTCTTCTATGACGAGTGCTACCATCGGTGCCTCTGCCTCGGCGATAGTAATTTCCACAACTACTGCTGCTACCGAACCTTCTATTCTTTCGTCGGAAAGAATTGTCACTCCAGTGGACCTTCTTGTTCCCAGAAGGGATGGTTCATTTGTTGAGATGGATTCTTCCAAGGAACTTGTTGCCAGCTTTCCTCAGAGTTCAAAGTTTCCGCCTGCTCCAAGTTACGCTAGTAAATATAGGCAATCATATACTGCGGAAAGGTTTAAAGAAGTCCTTTTTGAAAACCATAATCCTAATGATTTTACTGTTGAAGTTTCAACTCGCTTTGAAGCCTATGCTACGAATCCCTTGGGGCGTCCTTTAGATCCTGATTTCTGCAGGAAGTTAGGTGATATCTTTGGAGGTGACTGTCCCAGGGTTGATTATGACCTTCGCCGTCCACCCTTATTGTCCTATGAGGAGAGCTTGGCTATTCTTCAAGCGGTGAGTTGTGTTTTCGTGCTCTTTGCCCGTATGTTGATGTTGCCGGGGCTTGTGTTAATTATTTATCTACAATCTTTTTTGTCAGGGTGACTATCATGCCTCTGGCCTTTTGGCTCACAACTTCGATCTGGCTGGCGAGGCTGAGTATTTTGAACGAGAGTTTTACCGGATGCAAGAGGAGTTGGCTCAAGAGAAAGTTCGTAGTGCTCTTGCGAAAAAGAATTTAATATGTAAGTCTTTTTATCTTCTGTCATTTATGTATATATTTGTTTTTGCAGCGTTGTGCTAAGAACAAACTTGCTGCTTGCTTAATAGGCGAGCTGGACGAGAGCGAGAAAAAACTCCAAGGGGCTAGATTGGCTCTTGACCAACTTCGGGAGAGTCGTCAAGCGTCTCAAAGTGCCTCGGGTAGCGGGAGTTACCGAAGTAGTAGTGATAGACTTTTGGAAGAGAGGAACAAAGCTGTAGAAGATGTGGATTATTATAGGATGAAAAGACAAGAGGCCGAAGTTCTTTTTGTTAAGGAAAGAAAAAGGGGGGACCAAGCCGAGCGCCTTCTCGAGGAAGTGAGAAATAAAAATAGGGCCCTGGCCCGAGATAATCATTTTTTCCAACTGGATGTGGATCGTTTGACACGAGAGCGATATGAAGCTCGCTTGGAAAGATCAATCAGTACTTCTGGGAGGGTTATGATTGAAAGGTTAGAGGAGAA
Organism: Papaver nudicaule; assembly: GCA_023529015.1. Lineage (NCBI taxonomy): Eukaryota > Viridiplantae > Streptophyta > Magnoliopsida > Ranunculales > Papaveraceae > Papaver > Papaver nudicaule. Next base: position 3,599 of record JAJJMA010156344.1, on the reverse strand, counting down.
TGTCAAAAATTTGAAGGTTCAGATGGCAGCGCTGAAGAATGTCAACAATGATTTGGTTACAAAAAATGATGCTCTGGAAAGGAGTTGCAGTGATATATGTCTGGAACTTGCTGCAGCTAAGAAGTCGAAAGACTATTTTGCTCGTCTTATTGATGAGTATTGAATAGAACTAGCTAAGAGTGGGGAAATTACTTCCGAAGATGTTAGGAAGAATGCCTTCATGCCTCGCTTCTCTAATCAACATGAGGTTTCGGAATATATGATTTTTAAAGAAAGTAGGGAGCTAACCCAGCCTTTCTCTTGCTCTGCTTCTGTCGTATCCCTGAGTGAGTTTGATCGTCCTATCATTCTGATGTTTTTCGTTTTTATGTTTTATAGGTATTAAAGCCAATTTGCAGAAGCAGGTTGCTGATGCCGTGGCGGCAAGGGACGATGCTTCCAATCAGCTGGTGAATGAGTCCGAACGGAATTTGCAGGCTGAAAACAGGGTTAAACAACTGTCCCGAGAACTATCCGAAGAACGTCAGCGTCGCTCTGCCGATATGAACAGATTTTCTCAAGAACTTGAGCTTGAACGCAAGCGCCGCTCGGAAGAGGTGACGAAGTACGCCGAGCAACTGTCCGAGGAACGAGAATTCCGTCTTAAATGTCAGGCGAGTGTAAGGAACATGGTGACTGGTTTTGCCCTCCTGCATCATCAGCTAAGGCATGGTCAGGCTGTCGAAGAACTTCTTTCCCGATCTACTCTAACTACTGCCTTTGCTACTAGTATGGCCTGCCGACAACATGGTCGTTCTCTTTTTAGGACCATTTGTATTGAGCCTCCTACTTATGGCCCTATTGGTGCGCGTGACTCGGATGCCATACTTCCTGGTGATAAGTATTTACTCCCTCATGAGGTATATGTGTCCTTAGATAGGGATGAGCTTCGTAGGAGAGGCTTGCTAGAAAAGTTTTTGAATGGTCCTGGTGATGATGACGACGATGATGATGATGATGATGATGATGATGATTCCAAAGGCGGAAATTCAGGGAGCCCTGGCGGTGATGCCGAGGAGGACTTCGAGGGTGTCCATGATGATCCAGGTTGTGGATCCGAGCATGGTCCCGAGGAGAGTCCTAGAGATGGTACCGAGGGTTCAAAAAATGATCTCGCAGATGGTGCTGGGGTGAAAACTATCAGTATGGTGGATAATGTTTCCCGAAGTCATGAGGGTTCCACTAAGGGATGTGCTGGTCGAGCCCCAAGTACTGTTTTTGATAAGGTGATTCATTATTTATTTCAAGAGTCTGCTTTGAAATACAGCGAAGAGGAAAGTGAGGAAGAAACTGAGGGGTGTACTGGCCGAGCCCCAGGTACTATCTTTGATAAGGAGTGTCACTATCTATTTCAAGAGTCTGCTCAGGAATTCAGCGAAGAGGAAAGTGAGGAGAAAACTGCGACTGCTTTGGAAATTACCCCTTCGAGGTCAGACCACTCTGGATTTCGGACGTACGAAGGTGATATCCGAGTTGACAAAGATCTTATGGAGGGAATGGAGATTGTTGATGATGCCTCCCTTTGTGCCTGACGAAGGTTTTTCAAATGCTTAGTAGCAGTATTGTTCTGCCTCTTTTGGTTGTGTTCTTCCGAATCATTTGCTTATACACATATTTTTTGTTGTCGCTTTCCTTGTTCTGTACTGATCATATATATAAAGGATTTGTTTGTTTGTTTTTCTTTTTACGCCCCTCCTCAAGGCTGTTTTTTATTTTTTTTGGAGGAGGTCCCTTGGCTGCATAACTCACTTGCCATTTTCCGTAAATGCAAGCTAATTAGCTGCCTCAGGGTTCCATCTTCCTCTATAGGTAGATGTTAATCCCATTTATCGTCCCCTCAACGCCTCAGAAAGTGAGGTCCTCGTGGTCGTTTGGTAGTGGGCGCGAATATATCATCAGCTTATATAGCCTTGATTCAAGGCGCCCACCGCTAACGGGGTGTCTTGTGGGTAGAGGACTGTGCCATATAACTCGTAGGGCCCTTACGATTTATATGGTCATCAGCTCTGTGCCTGTTGTTCGAGGTCTTTTTATTTTTTGGCGTTTTTTGCCTTGGCGTTAAAGCCTTTTTATTTTGCGACGAGGCACTAGGGGAGATATGGCGTCATGGCAAATTTATTTGTGGCGTTAAAGCCTTTGCGATTATGCCTAGCCAGGGGGGATTTTTTACCCGCCCTGACAGGATCTGGAGTTTGATTTTGGAAGAAGTTGCATCAAAGGGTGCGATTTTCATTTATTCAATCTTTTCACGAGTGTTACTTACATGAAGAGTTGCTTTCTATGCGAGGTGTTTCATGTGCTTCCCCTCCACTAGTATTTTTAACTTCTGGCCCTTGAGATTGATCAAGCTGTATGTGTCATTCCCAAGTTGCTTTTCTATGACGAATGGCCCTGCCCAGAAAGGTTCTTGTTGAATATTCCTGCCTTCGCTAGGTTCGCTCGATCGTTCATTCGGAGTCTGGAGGCAGCCTGCTGCTACGAGGAACTGTTCTCTATTATCGGGACGTTGGTCCTTTTTGCTGTTGTCTGGCCTGGTGCCTTGCTCGCTGTCTGTTGGTCCTGCCATTCCTGCTTCTATTTCAGCTATGAATTTCTCTATACTTTCATCTGCAATTCTTGGTTGTTTAGTTTGCCCCGAGCATTCCTTGCTACCTTCTTTGGCCTGAATGTCTATTTCATTGCAGGCACGAGCTTCGGAGGGGTCGCCTGGTATTTCCGCGATCCCCCGTGGAGTTGGAAACCTGATCTTTTGATGCAAGGTTGAGGCTACTCCCATGATGCCATGCAACCATGGCCTTCCCACGATAGCGTTATAGGGAGAGTCTATGTCAACTACACAAAATAATGTTGGCTGTTTTTGTTTGCCGACATGAATTGTTAACATTAGTTCCCCCCGAGGTGTCGATGGTTTTCCATTAAATCCTAATATGTTATACGATGAAGGCACCAAAGCAGCTTTCTTTCCTATCATTTTATCATATGTTTGTCCACAGAGTATATCGACGGAACTCCCGGGGTCCACGAGTATTCTTGGCATCGCTATTTTTCCCATTTGGAGGGTGATGACCAAAGGGTCGTTGTGTGATCTTCCCTCGTTGGGGATGTTCGCTGCAGAAAAGAATACGGGTTGCTTTTGCCATTCTTCTAGATGATTCTTCGTGACAACGCTAAGTATTTCCTTTCCCTCGAGGCCTTTTGTGTGAACGATGGAATTACAAGCGCCGAATCTTGGAATGTCTCTATCGATTGTTATCACATAAGCTTCATGCTTTGGCTCTTCCTTCGGCTGTGGCTGATTTGGAGGTGGCTTCGGTAGCTCCAGGAGGTGTTTGAATTTATCCCTGGCTATGAAGAAATAAATTTTGTTAGGGCATTGTCCGGTCAAACCCACTAGCGTTGGTATGTCAAGATAGTTGTCAGTTTTAGGTGTCAAAACTCAATTCTTGATTTAGCCTACTAGAGTTTAGATTTCGGAAATGGGATATAGACAAAGTAGTAGAGACCTTGAAGACGAAGACTGTGAAGACAAAGAAGACATCAATTATTCTTCATCGATAAAA
>JAJJMA010156339.1:0-14459 GCA_023529015.1 Papaver nudicaule | reverse complement strand
TTTCAAAACTATTTTGACAATTTTCATGAAAAAAGTGAAGGTGACTCTCATCTGCAAGGCTCTGCTCATCAGAATCCGCAACTTCAGCTGATTTTGGACGGTCTTCTTCAGTGCTTGGATCCATTAGGTAAGAAGGAATTTATTCTTTCCTTCTTCCCCAAATTTTTTGAAAAATAATAAATAAAAATCTAATTCGAGGAATAATCAACTTGTGTTTTGTAGGTTTTCCATCGCGTCATGCTGCCTCTGAGTCGTCTTCTTCGCTTCCTCCACTAATTCTAGACGGTGCAAATCTAGATTTTTTGAATGAGGGCGTGGATCTCGAGACGCCCGTACAATGGTAACAGGTGGGACCGATGGGGATGTTCTTCTCTTCGGTGTTGACCATGCCGGTGTTTGCGGAGCTTCTACTGGTTCAGAAAATCCTCCGTATTGTGGATTTGTCTGTTGTTGTTGTTGATTCTTCGCCTATTGTAGCTTCGCTTCCTACGCAGCAACCTGATGTTTGTTCTCTATATTCTTCTTCTGGGACCGTTGCGGATCCTTCTTCAATTTTCTCTAACTCGACGGAGATGTATGGTACTCTAGATGAGCCTCTTTCTTCCGCGATTGGTTTTCCAGTGGGTTGTGTTAAGATTGGCATAAATATATATGTGAAGCAGTGTTTTCAATGCGTTGGCCATCATTCTGCTATTGATGAACTCCTTCTTCGGTTGACTTTAATAAAAAGATTTATCAACAAACTGGTGTAAGCTCTGAAGATTTTACTTCTGAGTATTCGTGCTCTGATATTCTTGATCTGAGGGTACGGAGCTTCCCGATTAACGAAAATAACGGCTTTGTGTGTTGGGCGCATCTGAAGGCTGGATTTCCACTCCCTTTTTATGATCTGGTGGATCCCTTCATCCTCTACGTTCTTCGTCATTGTCCAGTTACCCGGGCTTATTATCAGTACCACCGTAACTTCTGGTTGATTTGATATATGGTCCTTTATCGTCGATCGCAGCAACGGCATGAGTATTCTGTTTAGGCTTTTAATGATGTTGTGTTGTTCCTTCGGTTATGATAATGAAGGTAAGGTTATCTTCATCGTGCCTGGTCCTTGGTTGAATGGTTATGATTGTCCTGATGTTGATTAAGTGCATGCTTCGCTGACTCTGTATATTCGCCGCGAACTTTTCTGGTTGTCGAATTATTATCTTGGTCCGAAGTTGGACTCCCCTTTATGGACTTCCTGCGGAACAAGATGATAAGTTTCCGCCCAAACCTGAACCTGTTGCTGCTCCTCATCCTACGGCTGATGCGGTGGGGCGTGTTTTCTATGATTGTGTTGACACATGGAAGCGTAAGAGTCAACGCGGTAGCGGTAAAATATCTTTCGCACCTGAACAATTGCATATCACACCTCATTTGTAAATCTATTGATGAATATTCTGGTTCACAATTCAGAAAGAGAACTGTCATGGACCTCATGGTGTTTAATTAGGCAATGTTTATTTGTCTCCATTCCTTGTTGGGGGTTTCTACATAACAATAAAGTCAATTGTTGGCCTTGGCAAGCGTGATAACATGCACACGAGTACATAATGACTCGACAAGTATGCACTATGCATCTCTGTAAGGAAAAAACAAACTTGATGCATGCACCTCTTGGCCAATTTAATGATAAGTTACATAAAAGAGAAAGAAAACATACTTAAATAGGAAATCTAAGTTGGAATCTAAAATCTTTTGAAAATGAACGAACTTTAAATGAAATAAACACTTTACACCAAAATTGATTACAAATCATGCGGGTGACAATTTAAATGGTTGTCTTTTTAAGAGTTTCTTCAATGGCTTGTGTGTGGAGAAGAATTCATTATCCACATAGGATACACAACCATTTTTATAAAAATATATCTCCAACCCATCAATGTGAGGATGATTGGTCTTCATTTTCGTGTTTTCTTCTTATAGGCGGGCCGTCTAGAAGATGACGAGCCCATGGGGTCTTCGAACGTGGATGATGAGGATCGGGGGATACTCGGGAGGACCGGCAACTCCTCTCCTCTCCGTGAGGCGTCGAACCCTGGCGCGGTGAGTGACTCGTGTTCTTCGTACTCCTGATTATTTCTCTCTTGTCTCTGAGCTACCGGTAACTCCCGTCTTCACATGGTTACTAACTCCCTTTTTTTTCCTGCAGTCTCCGGTGGTTTCTCCCGTTGTTGCGGATGTGCCCGTGGATGAAGGTGCTGGTGACGAAGTCGTGGATGATGGTGATACTGAGGAGATCGAGGACTCTGACTCCGAAGACGCTATTGACATCGAGATGAGGGCTAGGGAGGCTAGGATGAACACTCTTTACCCGACTCGAGGTGTCGCGTTCCCCCTTTTGAGCAGAGTCAGACCCTACCAGGTGGCCATATGCGGTTTCGTTGTCTCGCAAGAGTATCAGGACATGTATACACGCATCTGGAAGGAGTTTGGTCACATTGCCAGAGAGGATGCAAACCGTGCTGTGGCGGAAGGATTCGTCGGAGTCTGTTGGAGCGGATTGCTGAGATGCGGGAAGGTTCCATGCGTGGGGTCGAACCAGAGACGTTGCAGGATTGGGAGGATGCTATAGCGGCCGCTGAGTCCGAGTATTTCAATGTGTCTTGGCTCCGTGAGAGGTTCGAAAAGCGAAAGTGTTCCAAGGTCTAGGATGTGTTGTCACAGATGACGTTCTCGCCGCGAAAGAAAGGGAGGTTGCTGAGCTGGAAGCTAGACTTGAGGAAGAGCGAGACGTACTTTACAAGATGAGGGATGCCCGTGAGAAAGCTAGGGGCATCGTGTTATCTGGCCTTTTCTGAGTATATTTGTTTTGTTTTCTTTCTTGACTCATGGCTTAGTGGTTTTTATTACTATATATATTTTTTTATTCGAAAGACAATGAGGTGACAGGCTTGATGTTTTGGCTATAATAGATATTTTATTCATAACTAAGGGTTAATTATGGTGTATCTCGATCCATCTCTTCCTGATTGTTGTTACATTCTCGTACCCGTCTTTGTTTGGAACCAGCATACAATACCCATTCGGTGTAGACTTTGCGAGCATGTAGTGTCCCTGGGCGCGTCTTTCTCTTCGCCGGGGAATCCTCATTACCCAATCTCCTACCTTGAAGTCTCCATTGCCAATTGATGTGACTCTAAGGTGGTGCAGTTTCTTGTGTAGGAGTGACTTCCGAGAGCGATTAGTAGACCCTCTGTTGGTACATTCGTTTCCCAAGCCCAGTTTATCGAATATGATGATAAGGGTGTCGTGACTAAGACATAGGTTCATCCATTTTCCAAAATACTGAAGAGGGTGTGTGATCCACTCGTACCTTGTGATAAGAGCTGAGTCAACTCTTCGCGGGAGTGTAGCCCTTGTCGATTCCTCTCCGAAGTATGTCGAGGCTCCCGTTTCTTCATGTAGGGATATCGTTGTTATCTGGAGATCTTCTGGTTGAGTCGAGGTCTCCGGTGGAGTCGTAGCCCCTTTGAGTAGGCTTCGGTTGTGTTTGAACCAAGGATGACCAAGCATCATGTCGTATTCCAAACTTTGTGTGATGACGTAGAGTCAGCTTCCGTCTGTACTCCGTTCACTGTTATTTGTAGAGTTACTTGTCCATGGGTCATCACCGACCTTCCTTCTGGATTCTCCAATGTTGTCGGGGAACATGTGACATCTTGTAGCGAGATCCCCGAAGCCTCTAGTGTCGTTGTAGAGATGACGTTGATTTTCGTCCCTGGGTCCAACAATGAGTTAGCGAACCCGATGTCGCGTAGATATGCGGTTGTGAGTATTCCCCATCCTTGTCTGGCCAAAAGTCCCCAGTCGTATTTTACCGAAGGTTCGCTCTGCGCCGGCGGGTGTGGTTCCTTTCTCTCCTCCAGTGGTAGTCGCCTCCCCGACACCACGTAGTTAAGTGGTGTAAACATATCTCGACGTTGAGGCTTTGAGAAGCATAGGATTTCGCATAATTGGTGCATTAGACTTTCCACCCTTTGATTCACGGGTTCTTTGTGGTCAGTGAGAGCCTGGATGTGCGGAGGCCCCTGATATTGTTCATGAGCATATGCCTTAGTCTTAAGGGTGCGCTATTCGAGAACACGTCTGAAGCTGTAACACTGGGTCGTGGCGTGGCTGATCCTCCGATGGTAGTGGCAGTACCGCGGGTGCTTCATTTCTTCGGCGGTGGGAACTCTCGGCACTTCGGGTAATTCCAGGATCTTGTCTCGGACCCAGGAATCTAGCAGTTGTCATATCTCTCTTGTCGAGATGTCGTTCAGTAGGTAGACTCCTTCTTGTTGTCGTTGTGAGCCTTCTCCTGGCGTCACGCCTCTCGTTATCGAGGTTGGGTCCCGTATCCTGCGCTCAGTAAAACACTCCCAGTTTTCCTTTTTCTGTTGTTGTCGTCCAAGTCCCTAGACGCAGGGACTTTTTCGGCCTCGTGAAGTTTTTCGTGTTTCAGTAGTTGAGCTTTTTCTTTCAGAGTAGGTATTATGGTAGTCGAACGTGCTGCTGCTTACTGAAGTTCGGAGAGAGTCTGGAATTGAAGATCTTCCAGGAGGGCTCGGTAGATTGTAGTCATGGTACTGGTACAGACTTCCACTAGTTGTGGCTCCGTTATGTCTGGAGTGCAGCGGCCGAGGGCTTGTCCTCTGAATCTCTTTACGTAGTCGTCGGGGCATTCACTGGTCTTTTGGCGCATTTTGCCCAGATCAGAGAGTGTTACTTTCCCAAAAAGATATTCTTTGAAGAACACGTTTATCAACTCGCTCCAGGTACTCGTGGCTTTTGGTGTGAGACGAGTGTACCATTGGTAAGCCTCCCCTACGAGAGACTTTGGAAACTCGTTGAGTCTCAAGGTGTGACGGTATTCATATTACTTCAGAGATTCCAGGAAGCGTGAGACGTGTTCACGCGCACCACCTGTTCCATCATATCTTGGGAAGGAGGGAGTGGCGTATCCTTGAGAAAGCTTCTGGGTTGGCTGAGTGTGGGTTTTGTGGTGCGGAACCGTAGTAGCCTCGTCTCTCGTTCGTGTGACGATTCTTTCCACTGCTGGGACATCAAGAGCATTTGACAACTTCTCTGCGAGGGACTTGAGGTAAGCTGTAATCTCTATTAAGGCATCAGTGGTGTTCGTCTGTTGGCTGGCGAGGGTATCTTGTCGCCGGGCTACCTCCTCTATAGTTAGGGTCGTCAACGGGTTTTCGCCTCCTATGTCATTGGTGTTGATCGATGGTGGGTAATTGTTACTGGGGTCGGTCTTCCTTGTAGGGTTTGCGGCGTTGAGGTGAAGGTTAGGTTTTTGAGATCCCATTCCTAGTTCAGACATTTCTTAGAGGTGACCTTCTGGAACCGAGAGATTGATCTCCCACTGTGGTCGCCAACTGTTTTTACCTGGAAAAACAATGCACCGTCTCTGGGTACTTTCGTAGTGCTCGAGATCAAAGTCGAACAAGACGAGCCTAAACCAAGTCAATGGCCGTTCACGTCCTGCTTCGGTCACAGAGAGGATAGAGGTTGATCTAGGGAGGGAAACATCGAAGAAACTTGAGATCAGGTTGAGGATATGTTTTGGGTGTAAGAGTTCAGGATCTCCGTCGTGAAGGTGACTGGAAATCTCCAAGGCTAGAAGTATGTTGAATTGCTCAGGTGTTTGCTCTGAGGCTCTGGTGTATTCGAGTGTTTTGAATATTCTAGTTGTTCTGCCTTGGAAGATAGATGAAGCCTCAATTTATAGTGTTGAACTCACCCTGATCTCTCGACAGAGAAGGTGGAAGTCGTGGAAGAGTGGAGGAGTGGAGGACATGAGTTGTGCTCTGTAACTGTTAGAATCGTGTAGAACATGTCCACTCAGCACCACCTTCTCGTAACTGTCCATCATCTCTATCAGTTTCTTTCTAACTGTCGTAGACCGCCAGACCAATACCCCTAAAGTTATCCCCCCGTGTGATGTTTTAATATCTCAAGTGGTATGCAGATATTGCATGATTGTGTTGAGTTTGAGTAGGCTTGTGTCGCTATGACTCTGCGGCCAACGCGAGTGTGGCACCTTTAGAGACATGCATAGTGGGTGTGTAGGTCATGGCGCCATAACATGGCACCTTGGCTCTAGCCAAGGTTGAGTTTTCATGGCGCCATAGTCTTAGGATTCCACGGCCTTGGATAAGGCCAAGGCCAGTTTCTATTAGCGCTATGGCGCTACACACTTTTATGGCGCCATGATTTATGGCGCCACGGCCTTGGCCTTTGGCCAAGGTCAACTTTGTTTCAGCTAGCGCTCTGGATAGGTTTCTTTGGTTATGATGCGCGCTTGCGCTATGGCGTACTTGAAGTCATGGCGAGCTTATCCATGGTATATTAGATCATTCTGTGTTTAGAGTGCGATCTGTTCAAGCGTGTTTAGGATATTGTATGCCTCTCAGAGAGCTCCAGGCAGTCCTGGAGTTGTGGTACTTCTGAGGTTTTCATTGAGACTCGGATGTCGAGTCATGTTTTGAGAGGAAATCCGTGAGGATGCATCTCTGTTAACTCTCCACCGCGTACCACTGAGCAATCTAGTCCTGATATCGAGGAATTCGAGGCGATGTCGATATGAAGTAGATTAATGGGTTTACGTGTCGGTGGGGTTATGGGTACTGTACCATGATATCATCCTCTCTACCGAAAGTTATAATAGAGAACTCATAGAGAGTACATTCAGCTCGTAGAACGGGTTGCATCCTGAGCTATAGAGATGTGCCTGAGTAGGCAATTGTCTTTAGGTAAGGCATAGTTAGGGAGTAGTTTTACGATTTTGTCCCTCTCCCATTTTTCACCATCTACACTTTCATATCTTGAAGTTTTCGGTCTAGACATGATTAGTTCTCGGACTTGTCGTGACTTGGCCCATGGAATTCAACAACTTAATCCAAGCGATGTTCAAACTAAGTATTTGGACCAGAATTCGCAAAGCGATGTCCAAACAAGCATTGGACCAGAAGTCGCGAACCTTCGAACAAGGTTGAGTCTTTCTTAACTTTTGGCTTAGTCCAAAGTTCTTAGAAGATTGAGAATGGGTATTCAAGCTATGGACTTTCCTAGTTCCGGAACTTGCTTGAGCCCTACTCAAGGTTGCTTAAACTTTAAGCAAAGCCTCCCTTGGTGATCACTATAAATAGACGACCTTCTGCAAGATACAATCTCAATCCTCTACACATCTGTGTATCCTTGCATAAAGGTTGGTCGGCATCTCGAAGTTCTTTTTAGGACTACGACTATTGAAAAGACTTCACTTGAGGATCGTGAAGCACAGGTCGGAAGTAAAATTCCATCTTATATCTTGGGTCGATTGAATTCTTTCAATCTTATCACGACCAAGATTTGATAGAAACTTCGTAAGGTAGATCTTGAATCGTAAACCCTAGAAGTTCCCAAACGCAAATTCACGAACTAGGTTTCATACCAAGTTCGTCTCGCGTTCGGAGGTAAAGTTGTTTAGGCTAAATCAATAAGCCCTATTCAACATATCGAGTTCCATTAACCTTGACTTTATGTCTAAAGGAAATCACAATCGTATTCTCGTTTAATTACTTGGATACTTTTAGGCGTCCTGTTAGAGGCAGGGTAGCGCTAGTCTTCACGAAGGGAAGTGGAGCAACTCCTAGGCCTGTAAAGGACGTCAACTAGGGGAATCAAGTACGTAGGCTACTGCGGGAGCCAAGAGACGTAGGAGCACATTGGTAGCTGATTTGCTTGTAGGGTGAATTCAGTCTCGATACAGTCCAGTCCGAAGTCTGAGAGTAGGCTAGCGTCTGTATACCGTTCATACTAAGGGTGTTCACATCTGGACGAGGTCCCGGGGTTTTTCTGCTAGGTTTGCAGTTTCCTCGTTAACAAAATTCTGGTGTCTTGCATTACTTTTCCCTTTCGCATTATATTGTCTCTGATCTATATAATAGAAGTAATTGCAAGTTTGTTGATTCATAACCTTTGAGTGAATCCATCTCTATTGAGATCTACAAGAACTACGTTCTTGTTAGGGTTCGGTTCTCTGAACTATACTCAGGTTGTTGTTTGAATATTGATTTGCGAGATCGTTTAAACAACCATAATCAACTAGGTTCACGAAAACAAAAAGTTGGTGGTGTATCTCGGTATCCCCTCTTTTTCAACTTAGACAATTGTCTACAACATTGAAATAGAGGGAGTAAAATCGATGTGCTTGTCATATCAAAGCAAAAGTTAGTGTATTGAGTAAGGGGGAGAACATATCTTATTGTGTAGTATCTTTAAGCATCGATGCAATATGCTTACAAGTTTTTTATACTACTCAAATTGCATAACAACTCTTGTTGGACTATGTCCTTCTAGAACCAAGATGTGTGGTGACTTTGAGTTTGTTATCTTTACCTTCAATCTTCACTTGCAGGAACATTCTTATTTGAAGACGTTGAAGATTACAAGAAGATCAAGTACATTATGGTTAGAGCTGAAAGATTTTACTTTTTGAATCCATATGTAAGATTGGTTTTGTCACTTAAATTGACAAAGGGGGAGATTGTTAGAGCATTGCTCGGTTGAACCCACTGATATTGCTATCTCAAGTTAGTTGTCAAGTTTAGATGACAAAAACACAATCCTTGATAAGTTTACTCTACAACTCGGACTAGGATAGTTTTAGGTATTCGAGACGAAGACTATTGAAGATGAAGACCGGAGCTTACATACTTGATAAATCATATCGTCCTCACTAAAGGTTAGAAAGGTTTTCCTTTCAAGTTTCGTATTTACCATTCTATCATGAAAATAGTTTATGATGTTTTTTATGTGATCCGAAGGATTAAAGATTAGTTCTCTTAAGCATTCAAGTCATTATATGACCAATGCTCAAGTGGAATGTGGAATATTGAGTTAGCTCTTAGATTGTCTGAACAACACACGTGTTCATGTACGCGTTCAGCTTTTCTAATTGAACTTGAGCATTTTGTATATACGTGAACATGTACGCGTATATGAGAACTCAGGAGATTCCTGAACTCAACAAACTGCTCTATGTACGTGAACTAATTATAAATGACAAGTCAAATATAATACGGAATTAAAGTAAAGTACACACAAGAATTTTGTTAACGAGGAAACTACAAACTCGTAGAAAAACCCAGGGACCTAGTCCAGTTTGAATAGTCTTAAGAATTAAGCCGCCAACAGACCTACTCTCAGATTTCGGACTAGCTGGTGCAGACAATATGACCTTTATACGACTATTAGTCACAAAGATTCCCCTCAGTATTCCTACGCCTCCAACCACAACAAGGTGGTCACGCACATGTACTCCCTGAAACAAACAGACGTCATTTACTATCTCTACCTCAGCCGTGAAAAGAATCACTTAAGAAACTTACATAACTCGAGCTAACTAGGTCTTATAACACCGTGTGCAGCCGTACGTTGCTTCAGATAAAACGTAGTCACGTTTCAGTTCTTGAATGTCCTTATTGCAGAAGAGAAGTATCGTAGAATAGACAAGAACGTGATCTGTCAACCAAGGTTACAGGTTGATCCGATAAATACCGCAAAGGCAAATATCTCCTACATGTGCTTCCCAACTCTCAAGAGAAGTCTTTATAGTTGTTAAGTAAATCCCACAGAGGAACTGCTACCTAATAGAGGATGACTACCAAAACAAGCTTACACCGAAGTGCAAAGAGTTTACGATCAATTCCACGGAGAAATTTCACACATGCTTGATGCTTGTGGTTTTCGTTCTTTAACCCTCTATTTATAGCTCTCAATAAGATAGGTTGCTTTGATAAAGCAATAGATTGCTTGTGCTACAAGTTAGCTAGTGCCCGTGTAAAACGAACCCATTACTTATCTTGCACACAAAAAAACCCTAGGTTAATCTCATTTGGAAATATTTTATCAGCCAAGTGGTTGTTAGCTCTTAACCACTTCAAGATAAAGATCCAATGGAAATGAGAACACCTTTATGTTATTGACTCATTGAGATTCGTTAGATGGACCACATAAGATATTCTGATAAAGCTTAAGTCAAACTAAGAGACAAGGAGTTATTTAGATAAATCCCACGTAATTATCCCGAAGATAATCACCAGACGGTTCTCGAACCGACTGGAAATGGAATCTAGGCAAAATACATCGAAGTTGCACGTTGTACGCGTACAAATTGATGTTTTGGAACTCAGGAGGAAAATTCGAAGCTCTTCTACACGAACCGGTTCGTGAACCGCCTAGTCCCAAATTAGGGTTTAACTGGATCCGCTGGGAAGTACCTAGACTGGGCCAGTTTTCGTACTTAGATGTGTACGCCCTCAACTATAATCCATGGACTCTAATCTTAGAGTACTCCTTCGATTCATCCATTCTCCTACATGTGACTTCCAAGAAAATCATTGTAATGAAAAGTGTATTGAATCTATCTCATGCAACTTGTAACTTAGTATATTGGGAACATATACCAACACAACACATGGTTATTTATACAAGATAACAATCTCAATCGATATTAGTACTACTAAAGTAGCCGACTATTTCGAAAGATAAAATAAGTAGAATTGAAGAAATTCCATATAATGTCACAACTCCTACTAACCTTTTGTCGATAAAGAATATGATGTCTTCTTGGTAATCTCTGTCTTCGTCTTCAAGGTCTCTCCTACTTTGTCTATATCCCAATTCCGAAATCTAAACTCTAGTATGCTAAATCAAGAATTGTGTTTTGACACCTAAAACTGACAACTAGCTTGACATACCAACGCTAGTGGGTTTGACCGAGCAATGTCCTAACAAAGGGTTCTTAAACTTGCACTTAAATCACATATCTTTGTAGGGTGTGCGGGTGTGAAATTTATGAGAGAGTTGTACCTCTTTCTCTATATAGGGGAACGAACTAAAAGATCCTTTGTCGGTATCTCAGTTGAATCATCTAGCTTGGTATGAAGACTTTAGTCTTGAAATACTTCTGAAGGCTTGAAACCCACATGTCTCAGCTGTTTGTCATATTTGTGAAAAATAGAGGAAGAATACGTATAACTTTTTCTTCATTTGGATCATATTCATAGGGATGAATACATCATGTTGTTAGATACATACTTCTACGAAGTATCATGTAAGGGGGATTAAATAACTTGAACGGTCATTATCAAAGTTAGCAAACGAGATAGTATAGATTAATGGGAAGTTGATAACAAGTGGGTGTTATCACTTTGAGTTTTGGTGCACGCACTTGAAGAGGATATGTTTACTACCTTGCACGAACAACTCTTGTGGACTACCATGTTTGTCCACTTAGACTCAACACATTGAGTTTCTTCAGAGATTGTTTTGTATTACTGCGTCTTTTTCAGCAAGATCTTGAACGAACGCATGAGAAGTTGATGAACTCAAGAAATCCATATGTCGCTAAAATTGAAAAAGAGGGAGATTGTTAGAGCAATCCTCGGTTGAAACCCATTAACATTGGTATGTCAAGTTAGTTGTCAGGTTTAGATGTCAAAACACAATTCTAGATTTAGTCTACTAAAGTCGGTTTCAGGTACTGAAATTAAATTAGGTAGTTGAGACCTAAAGACGAAGACCGAAGATTATATAAAGACATCATTACATCTTCATCTGCAAAGGTTAGTAGGAGTTGTGACATTTGGACTCTTATTATTATTCTTATCTGTCATTTGAAACATAGTCGATGACTTTGGTATTTATAATTTTAAGAAGATTCTATCAGCAAGATTAAGCCTTCCCAAGCGAATGTCTTGATTCCGTGTGTAGAGGTATAAAATCTGCCTAGAGTTTGGATACCTCACATCCATTAGATCTATACAACTAAAATATGAACTCAAGATATGTAAAATGAGGTGCAAAGTATAAGTAAAGGACACATGATGTTTTTAACGTGTTTGGAGCGATTTATGCTTCCTATATCACGAATTTATTGATTGTTTTGGTGTTTGATTAAAAAGTCTTCATCGATGAAAGCTTGGGTTCTAGATATAAGCGTGGTGAAGAAGATGGGTAGAGAGGGGTGGAGGTAGAGAGAGAAAGTAAAAGGGAAGATCCCTCTAACCCTACTATATTTTCCTTTATATAGGGGAAGTTTACATAGACATTTACTAAAGTACCCACCAATGGAAATCAGCCGATCTAGGACACTCAATTAGGTTACTTAGTATTTATCTTTGTGTGAACCATATATATTATCTGTCTTTGTGCTGGTGGAACAGTAAAATGATTAAACAACACTTACCTAAGTGTCCTTGACTATGGTCAAAGTGTCTTTGTTCCGTTGACCATACTAGGCCAGTTGCAAAATAACGTTTCTATGATAAGATATTTTGCTTTATGACTCAGATTTTTTTTTATTTGAACGGTTTAGATTAATCCACCAGATCCATTGTTTTGGGATTGACTCGATGAACCCCAAAACATAAAACCTTATCTCTTACCATTCGCTCTCATCTCTTTCACATCCGAACTCAATCTCCATCTCCCTCGATATTTTTTACTCTTCTTCGAGCAAATAGAACAAAATCTCTTTCATTTTCTCTTTCTTTTTCGATCCCTAAATGTTCATAGGTGTAATTTTTGCTAAGCAACGTAAAACCTTAATTTCTTTTTGGTTTTCTTCTTCGTAGATGCATAAGCAAAGGTAATGAATCTTTGTTTTTGACAAGGTAATTAGCCCCTTTCTAGGGTTTTAGTAGTAAATTGTTTACCTTGTAGGTTTCAGTCTTCTTCTTCTCGTGGCTCTTGAAAGTGCAAGATTTTGTTTCGTTTAGCTGATGAATTTGACTGTTAAGAAACCCTAATTCTCCTTGTATGGGTTTTTGCAGATAATCTTGGAATGGAACTGGGAAATTCGTAGATGAAGGTTTTGGTGGTGTTGTACATTTACCTTGTGCAATCACCAATTTTAAAATGCCCAAAGGTTATCGTAGATGAATAACCCTAATTTTAAAATTTCCCCCAATTCTTCTTTCTTTTTTAACTGATTTTGAAATCATTTTTCTTGATTTTTATACGTGAATCATGCGATCTGTGACAAAAACATCCCGTTGTTGTGCATAGACCAATTACAAGTAAGTTTGCTACTCAAATTTCTAACTAGAACAACCCTTGTCCTTGTCAAGTGGTAATTTGCTTTTCTTAGAACAAAACTTGTCAGAGTTTTGATTAAACTCAAACAACTCAGTTCCACGTCTTGGTCGTGGGCTAGCAGTATTTTTTTTGTCATAGTCTTTAAGATAATGTAACATGTTTCGAGCCACGGCTGATGTTAGAGCATTGCTCGGTTGAACCCACTGATATTGCTATCTCAAGTCATTTGTCAAGTTTAATTAACAAAAACACAATCCTTGATAAGTTTACTCTACAACCTCGGACTAGGATAGTTTTAGGTAATCGAGAAGAAGATCGTTGAAGACGAAGACCGGAGCTTACTACTTGATAAATCATAACGTCCTCGCTAAAGGGTAGAAAGGTTTTTCCTTTCCATGTTTCGTATTTGCCATTTCTATCATATCAATAGTCTATGATGTTGTTTATAAGATCCGAAGGTATTATAGGATTCTTCGCCTTTGCATTTGTCACATCCGTGATAATATGTATAGGTAGAGTATGTTGAATTGTCTCACGAAATGACCTCAACGGTGAACGCGTACATGTGTTGCTTATGGCATTCCTAAGAACGAGCGGGTTTGTATGAACGCGTACATACGAGTTCACTGTTTTCTCCTGAACTCCAATTGACAGCTCTATGAACGCGTACATATAAGCCATGGTAAACTTCCAACTTTCATAACTTGAAGTTTTCGGTCTAGGCATGATTAGTTCTCGGACTCGTCATTACTTGGCCCATGAATTTCAACTACTTAATCCACGCGATGTTCAAACATGTTTTGGACCAGAAGTCGCAAACCTTCAATCAAGGTTCAGTCCTCTTTAACTATTGGCCTAGTCCAAAGTTAGAAGAAGATTGAGAACGGGTATTCAAGCTATGGACTTTCCTAGTTCCGGAACTTGCTTGAGCCCTACTCAAGGTTGCCTAACTTTTAAGCAAAGCCTCCCTTGATGATCACTATAAATAGATGACCTTCTGCAAGATACAACTCAATCCTCTACACATCTATGTATCCTTGCATAAAGGTTTGTCGTCATCTCGAAGTTCTTTTCTTGGTCTACGACTGTACGAGTAGAAAATCTGCATAGGTTCATAAGACACCATATCCATCAGATCTACTCATACATACAGTAACTTCAAACAAGATTCAATGGTGTGAAGACCATTAGAACAATACCGAAGATAACAGAACAGTAATCAAGATATAAAGCAAAGGCTAAATGTATAAGGATTTATATGTATTTCAATGTCGAGATTACATGGAATATAACCCTAAGGAACCAGAGGAGATACAAACCTAATCCCTCTCTTGCTGCTTAGGTTC
>JAJJMA010156331.1:0-11527 GCA_023529015.1 Papaver nudicaule | reverse complement strand
CATCTTTGCAATGTAGTTGTTATTTCATCTTTGCAATGTAGTTGTAATCGCAAGTTTATCTAGTCATGTACCAATAAAGTTAGCAAAATAAAAAGTACTGCGCCAGTTATAATTAAAAGTTTCAAGTTAGCAAATAAAAAGTACTACTAGAGTTATACGACAGATAAATAAGGTTTGCATAGATTAAAACTAAACTAAAATTGGCGAGGATTCGGGTTGTTGAACAATCCAGTGAACGTTTCTGCTCCATCAGCCTCAGTCATGTCCCAATCAGTAGTAGTACTCTGTGGCCAAGTTTGTTGCATATATTGCTCATTCCGATATTGAGATGAAGGAAATCGTTGGTAATCATGAGAGGACTGAGAAGTCGTAGGTACATCTTGGGGTCGATAAACTTCCCCAGGTGGAGTTTCCATAACAAAACTGCTGGTATTACTGCTGTTACTTGCACTCTCATAGAACGAACAATAAGCTTCCCCAGGACCAATGTAAGGTAGCTCCCGACGAACAGAACTAGAGCTAGAAGATGTATCCATTTGATGGTGGAGGTCCGCTGTATAATCATACATATAATTGTTCAGTGCAGCCCAAATACTGTGTAGACATGGCCAAATGCTGCCCAATCCTCTCGGTTGAAATCGATCAAATCAATTAGTGTACCATTTCCAATAGCTATACATGTAAGCATAGTAAAGTCCCAAGGAGTGACCCCAATTTCAAATCTAGCAGCATGAAAGGTATGTGTGGTATGCCACCATCTCTCTGTAATGGCACTTGCCAATCTGCTATCAGCATTCCCTGGAAAATCTATTTCAAATAGCTTGCCAAATCCACAATTATCGACGATTCTCTTAACCTCTGAATGTCGACTTACAATTTTATAGAGTGCTCGAAGATTACTTGGGCTACCTCGACAATTGATTTGACCTTCCTCTGCATTCGGGGGAATTTTTCTAACATGTTTATGAATATCCTTAGACGATACGACTACGGTTGCATCTATGCTAGGGATCATTTTGAACTACAATTTCAATCCTACAATGCATAAAAATTCCATCAAATGCAATATAATCAACAATTGTTGATCAAATTACAATATATATTCATTCTCAATCCTACAATGCATGCATATAATCATCAAATTCAAGCCATTTCAGCATTTCAAGCAATTTCAACCTAAATCAATAACAATCACCAATCATATATATGAAATTATGGTATATGTATGTTAGCAGAACATCGATGAGTTGTTTTGGATGCAATTAATCATTCAAATACGTCCCAAATCATGATCAAACAAAAAAAAAACCAATTTAAAACCCTAGAATAAAGAACTCACCTTTATCAAAATTTCTTGATGAAAATTGAAATTGATTGCTTCTATATAACCACCATTGATTAGTGAACACACCCTTTTGATTTCGTGGGTTAATTTGACTCCAAATTGATCAAATTAAAATTTTGGTGGAAGAAGAAGAAGAGAAAACGAAGAAGAAGAGGAAAAGAGAAAGTGAGAAATGAGTCCAGGTCGCAGGATTTTCCTGTATACAAACTCATTCTTTACGGAGACTCGGTTTCCGCAGAAGAAATTTTACGGAAACTGAGTTCCCGCACAGAGGAAGCTGCGAAAATCGAGTTTCCGTCTGTAAATGGCTAAGACCACCGTGGTTGCCAATTTTCGTCATTCTGCCATCCCTATATCTTCATAATCTAGGGATGGCTTATGGCACCATAGTGCTTGCTCTAAGGTGGACGGATGAGAGTCACCGCTCAAGATTTTGGAGATCAATAGGAATCTCGTAAAGATTCCTACTGTGTTTCCCAATATTTTTTCCTTATATGATGCATAAGTTATGACCGTTGGATGAAACATCATCGAAAAAGCATCCTTCGAGACATCGTTTTCCCCTAATCCCCTTGACTTCTTTCTACATGCGTTTTTCGAATAAAATATCAGTCATCGAGGTTGCGTGATTTTGCCGCAGCATTTAGAATAGAGAGAGATAGAAAGAGAAAAAAATACTACTACCCTTTGGTATACAAAGCGCTTCACCTCACCTCGCCTCTCTCACTGCAAGAACTAGGAGGAGAGGAAAGAAGAAAATGTCAGGCGCAACAGCAAACCAGGAAGAAGAGAAGAAACCCAACGATCAGGGTGGAGCTCACATTAATCTCAAGGTTAAGGGTCAGGTATATGCTTCTTCTTTCTCTTCGTTGTTACCTAAAGGGTTTTCCTTTGCGTTCTTGAAGTTTGTGCTAGTGTTGTTTTTAGGGTTTATCAGTGCTACATGTGTTTTTCATCTTCTTAGTTTGATATACTCTTTTATTTATATGAAATTAAGTTCATGGGGTTTTCCTTTCTGCTTGTGGGTTGATTATCTTAGCTGGATTAGGGTTTTGGATTTCTATTCTATTGTTCTGCTGATTACAATTTGAGTATGAGTTTTCTAATTGGGACTTTGAAGATAACTTCTCTTAGTCTGTTCTATGTAATTAGGTTCAGTTGTTTCTGGTTTTAGGGTTTTAATTTTTTCGAAAAGAAAACTAGTGTCAGCATTCTTGTTGGTTATGTTAGCAATGTCACTATGATTGGTTATGATAGCTTCAGTTTGAAGGGTGGTTTTGTTTGTCTTGTTATGTTCAGTTTGGTGTATTTTTGATAGGCGGCTTCTTGTTATTTAAGGTAAAGACCACAATCTAGGATCAGTAGTGCTAAATAGTTGGAGAACTGTTAGAACAATTACATCATATGTATGTTGTATATCAGGGTAGGGTGATTTTGTAGATTGTTATAGGGGGGATTAAGAGTAGTTATTCACACTTGTCGTGTTACAGATGTTGCTTGTCCACTTCAGGCATATCTAGGAAGTTGAATAAGTACAGAATAATTCGTTAGTAAATTCCTTGGAGGCTAATTTTCCTGGTGTTTGGTGCGATAACTTTTCTTTTTATGGTGGTGTCTGACTGGAACCATGCATGCAGTTGGAAGATAGACGCGAGATCTGTTTGGTATTATCAGCATGTATGTAGGCTAGTATAGTGTTGTGTAGTGTGTTTTGCATTGGAGGTGATGTTGGTTAAACTCTTGCATCTTAGTAGGTCACCTGCAAAGGCTTTTTCATTCCTGATGGACAAGATCCTCTATTGTTGTGTTACAATAGTTCTCTCAGCCAAGCTGTGTTATTTCTTGATTTTTCGTATTCATAAGTGAAATACAGAAAATGGTGTAGACAAATGTGCT
Source organism: Papaver nudicaule (assembly GCA_023529015.1). Lineage (NCBI taxonomy): Eukaryota > Viridiplantae > Streptophyta > Magnoliopsida > Ranunculales > Papaveraceae > Papaver > Papaver nudicaule. Next base: position 8,286 of record JAJJMA010156331.1, on the reverse strand, counting down.
AAACAACTTAAAACCTTGTCATGAAACTGGGCCAGTCAATCTTGGGATCCATGATATTAGTTTATACTGAATAAAAATCATCTTGTATGTATATGGTTGCATAGTCTCAATCTCCAGGATAAGTGGTTTCATGTAGTTGTGTTTATGACAGGCAAATGGCTAGAAGTTTTGGTGAAAAACTACAAGTGACTAACCTCCTTCGTCCGTCTTTTTTTCCTTAATTACTCTGATCTTTAGTACCCATAATGTGGAATATCTTATGCAACGGTTTGTATTATATGGGTTTCCAAATGAGTATGATTAGAACAGCTAGTTCCATGATATCGCTAGTGGTCTAACTTAGACACACTTTAAGCAACTCACCGAACCAATCTTTTGTATCAATCCTCCCTATTGGAGGAATAGGGATTTATATTTTCTTACTGAACTTTGGATGGTAGAGGTATCTCAACTGTATTACTGTGTCTTTCTCTTTTCAGGATGGCAATGAAGTGTTTTTCAGGATCAAGAGAAGTACTCAACTAAAGAAGCTGATGAATGCATATTGTGATCGACAGTCTGTAGATTTCAACTCAATTGCCTTCCTGTTTGATGGACGTCGCCTCAGAGGGGAGCAGACTCCCGATGAAGTGAGTACTCTCTCTCTCTCTCTCTCTCTCTCTCTCTCTCTCTCTCTCTCTCTCCATGTATATGTATGTTTAAGAGCTACATGCTTAATTTCCTTGTTGTGTCTTGTGTTCTTTAACTGCAGCTCGAAATGGAGGATGGGGATGAGATTGATGCCATGCTGCACCAAACAGGTGGTTTTGCCTTCTAATTGGATAGGGTCTATGTATAGGTTGGAGTGATTTCTATTAACTTATCTTGTGGTGGTGTAATACAAGACTTGGAGTTTTGGTACTGTAACCAGCTCGTGTTTTTTTTTCACGTTTCGAAGTGTCGCTTTGACTCTAAAGATTCATAGATAACCCTTTCATTAAGAGAAGCTTCAATCTAGTTTATGCAATGTATCGTATTACTCTGCTGTTTCATTTGTTTGTTTATTTTTATGATGCATTTCATCTGGTTTTCTTCACTTTTATATAAGCATACCGAGTCATGTCGCCTTGAGCCAGAGATTAGAGTATAGAAACTGGTGATGGTGAGCTTTTCTTGGAAGACGGCATTATATTTGAATGTCTCAGTTAGTAGTGTAGTACAATTTTGTGGATACACCTTTGAAGTGTTTAGCTGACTCAATTGTGCTGAGGGTGTGATTCAAATAGTCTTTCCATTTACCAAGCCTATTGAATGATGGTGTCATTTTTTTTTTTTTTTTTTTTTTTTCATCATTAAAGCAAGGCTTGTAGAAGTTGAATAATTTAAGTTCCAATTTAGCTCTTTAAGGTCTTTATGGAAGTGCCAGGACCTGATATGCATACTGGCAGTGAGGGAAAAGGTGATCCACTTGCTCAGGCTGGTCACAAAACAAGCAAGTGACCTGCACCATGAAGTCCCTAGTTCCAAGCTATACACCAAACTGGAGAGGATTTTCGGAGGAGAAAGTTCCCAATTTCCAGAGAATCGAAGATGTTCTGGTGATGTGTGGTTGTTGGGGGAGTGAAGTTTGATAATGCAAGACGCTGATAGCAGGACTTTGAGAAATCTTAAAGCTCAAAATTCCTACTATCCGAGTCTGCTCATCGCCATTTAATCTTGGAGGCATTTCAAGGTTCCCATCAGTACTTGCCAAGCCCCTGCTCCCACTTTGAAAACAAGTTACCTTTAGCTCTGGACATTATCAGACTGTGTGCTTTGAACATGCGTACAGGGAAATAAACTTTGCAGCAGATACATTAGCCAAAAGAGCTAAGAGTTTGAATAAGGGGCAGATGGAGCTATTTGATGGGAGGCCTGAGTTCTTATCGTCAATTGAATGGCCTGGACTGTACTATTATAGATTTCCCCAATGGCTAAGGCCTTGCTTTTTATTTTGTTTTCTTTTAGGTTCACTAGCTTTATGGCCGAGTTTTGGTGTTCCTGGAGGGCTTCCTAGGCTTGTCTAGGATGCTCATTCTGTACATTCATTTTTCTTGCTTTTTTGCTATAATACAATGGGATCCTTTAGCAAAAAAAAATTAGCTTTAGCTCTGGACTTGGACTTGGTGTAGATGGCTGAATTTTGTGTTTAAGGTTCTTCACACAACCAGGGATCCTCCAACATTCAACTGAAGTGCGAATGATGATGTTGGAGAAAATCAGTTTGCCGTTCCTAATTCTCGTACCATAGGCTCCTTAATTACTGCACTTCACTCTTTTAAGTTGTCCAAAATCTTGTCCAAATTTACTGATGATCCCTATTCCCCACAGGTGTCACTTCACTCAGGTGTCCAAAAATCTCAAACTGGGGTCAAAGATGATCCAACCCAGAGGAAGAGCAAAAATTACCACGTTCGTACGAATTTATAGAATTTGTAATCCCCCGTAAGTCATAATGAAAGCAAAATTCATACTTCTGACAGTATTGAAGATCAAGATCCCACATAAAAGATAACCAGGCATTTGGTTATTTATAATCCACTGTAAATATACAAACAAAATTGTCCTCATATTTACAGGCTGATTTATGCGACTACCCTACACAGGAGGTACTTCAATTTTTTCATAGTGTTTGCGTCCTAGAGAAAGTTCTGTGATCCAAGGAGTGCTGCGTATGGCTACTAGCATATCTTTTTAAGTTTGGCTTCTCTGGTGTTTGCTCAGGATGTCTGCAATTGAAAATAATAGATCATGTTAGCCATGTTTCCTTTCCAAACCACATTGGCTTCAAGTTAATAAAAAACACTTCGGTTCAAAAGACATTCTAACCTGCCTTGGACCTTTCGTCTTGATTGCATCTGTTTCATCATAACCAAGAGAAAAATCAATCAAAACATAGCAGGATCAGATATCAAATGTAAAGGAACAAAAAGGGCTGGTTTGCAGATAAAGATGATCAATGCAGTCAAGGATAACAACAACAATTTACTTATTTTGAATTAAATTTGATATTGCACTTATTTTCTCACAAGTGTACGAAATGACAACTAATTCTGATTTTGGTAACAGACACGAGCTATCTGTTAAAACCATAACCTTATAAAAACTGAAAATCAATCATACAAAAGAAGAATATAGATACCCAAATTCTTAAATTACAGTAAATTCTTATTTTTGGCTCAAAAAACACTTAACAAAGAGAGCAATTACCAGATCCTGAGCACCATATCTTTGTCTATAATTGAAGTTCATAGTCTGATATCTGCCTGTTAGGCATGATAACCGCAAAAAGAACTCCTGCATATGATTATAGATGCTGCGTACATGGTAACAGAGAAAAGAGAGTCGGCTTTAGTTGGTTGACCATAAATTGTCACTAACAAGGAAGCTCAAATTAAAAACACCGTTGAACCATGTGTTATTACTTGAGCTAAAAATCTGCATAATATAGAGCATGTTTTCAACAGCTTTTCATGTTATATCGTTTGTATAGGTCTTATCATAAAAGCTTTTTAATTGTGTGAAACTCCAAATCTGGACTTAGTCGACCAGTTATTAAATGGATACTTTTTTTTTATGCGCTGTCCATTTCAATCAATTATAACATCGTTACCAGAAGAGCTTCAAAAAGTTTACGGTCTATATATGAGAACATGATTAGTGATAAAAAAAATAACAGTCGGATTAGCGTTTCTAGAGAAGCCCCTGTATTAAAAAATCCGAATAAGCACAACCAAGGCGCACGCTTACAACCTTATTCGTACATTGCTAAAGATGCAAAGAAATGGTGAGAGTGAAAAGGGTTGTGTAGAGGTATATTTTATTTTATTGCCTTTAACATATTTCTACCTACCATCGATACTACTAATGAAATGCCAGAGCCTTCCTTTAAAAATAATCTAGTTTACACCAAATGATCGAAAAAGCCAATACAAAATTAGGAAAGAAATGGGCACAAAAAATTACCTCAGACGATGCCTATTGCACGCGACGAAGAAGGCAACAAAACCATTTATAATGCTTCGGATAGCCTTGAACACCTGCAATTAAGATTAGGATTAGCCAAGCAAGATCCAGTTGCTCCTAGTTGGCAGCAAGGAGTAAAATATATATACCTGTGAGAAAAGGTCATTCCAAAGTGAACGCCATAAAGAAATTTCATATGTGCCTGCCTCGGTAGCTGACTTTAGCTGGAAAATGCTACTTGCAAACAACCAAACCTCTCTCGCAGACTCAATTATGCAAGAGAAAATATAAGCTACAAAACTTGCCAGTCCTAAAAGCAGACGAATAGGAGTGTAAAGTATTTCCTGGATGGCCCAGATAATTGGGTATACAATGGCAAACACTGTATTCAAACAAAAACGAGAAAGTGCTATTAGAACAAGATACTTAGCAATCCTATACTGGCACACAGACAAGTGAAGGTCATAACATACCAATGCTTCCAATAACAGAAAGGATGAACCACAATGGCGAGAGCAACATCTGTATTATCTTCATTACTAGGCCACATGAAGAATCAATCAAAACCCAAATAACTGTGAAAAAGCTCTCTACAGCTTGAAAGCATCCATTCCAAAAGGGAAGAATGACCTCCACAAGCTCCATAAGTGGGCCAGCAAATGGCTGGGTGAGAACTGAAAAGAATGACTTGAAGGAACGTGTCACCATCAGGAACCACTTGATAGCTTTCTCAAAATTGTGCAAAAATAGCATAGTCCCCAAATATTTGATTCTTGATAGCATTTCCCAAGTTTCAATCCAGTCAAAGAGTGGTCCAAAAACACTGGACACAGTTGCCTTAAGGACTGGGACATTTTTGTACAAATCATAAAACCCAATTACGACTGTGACAACTGAGATCAACACATACAATGCTCTTGCCACGGGGCACATCCATGGACGATAAAGGTGACAAAATAGAGGATACGATTGCAAAAATATAACCCAAGATGGAAGCCCTGATTCAAGTAGCGTAAGTAAACGTAGATCGCTCATAATTATCTGCCTAAGTTTAAATGGGAGGTCATGGTCATTAAACCTGAACAAGATTAAAACATCTCTGTGTTTGGTAGCTTCAACAGTGCATTCTGTGCGGCTACTAGGAGAAGGTGAAGCCCCTGAGATTTTTGGTGAGTCTATACTTTCACTCTGGACTCCTGAAGGAAGCATATCAACTCCACCTTCATAAGGTCTGGATTTTGTTATTTTTCTTCTCTTGTAAGGTCCAGTGGGGGGAGGTGGTGTTTGTAGTGTGGTTTCTGTACATTCTGTGTGTGCTGGGTACACACTAAACTCACTTTTCGAGCCACCAGGAGATGATGGATCTTCAACACATCCATTTTTCGTGCAATTCTTTGCACAATCACCATTACAGTTAGCATTTGTGAAATCTTCTTGCGCATCATGGAACACCTCCCCTACAAAGTTTTGAACAATGTAAATATAAAATATGATTTGGCAGTTGCAGAAGGAATTCATTAGAAAGACCTTGTGTGAATAAATACCAACTAATTTCACTACCAAAATTTAAACTTCACACTTCTGAAGAAAACACAAACCCATCTCACGCACAAACTAGTTAAACTGCTCAATCTAGGCCAAAAGGCCCAAAACACTATCCATGATGAACTAAGCTAGCAGAAGAATATCTCAATGAGTGGACAAGGGTGGTCTATGCACCCAAACCCTGGACTTCACGCAACTGGAAGATTTACAAATTTATTCTTGGCATAGAAAGATTTACTCTAATCTGGTAAAGAAAAAAGAGACTTGAAATGCATACCTAAAATTGAATCCAGATAGGCCTGCAACCATACCAATTCAAAATGCGTTCCCGAGAACCATGAACGGATGCAGTTTGAGGCCTGCTCTATACTGTCAAATTCCCATCTCTTCATGAGCTTAGCCTCTAAGGCAAGTGATGTATCTGTCTGCAGGTGGCATACAGAACATGAATAAACATAAAATTCCACAAAAATAGCAAAATCAGATTGCAGCATGCACGATGAGAATACCTGAAGCTCATTCAGATAGTTCATGCCACGAACATCATTCCAGTCGACTTCAAATACAATGAAGCCATATAAGGTTCTGTGCAATTCATTATTCAACAGCATAGCATTCCTCAATTTCTTTACCGGAAGCAGGGATTCTTTTTGAGACAAAGCTGCAGCACTAATCAACGCGAACCATTTTTCAAATTTTTTAATATCACTGATGTTGGCTCTTGAAATTCCCTTGAAATTGATCTTCTTTTTGAATTTGAATCCCTTTCGCTCCTTCTGGCCTTTAGTGTTTGCAAAAGGCGACAACCTAGACTGCGGCATATTACAAATTTGCTAGTGAGTTACCACCTCTAAAGAAAACACATTAACAAGATGACTTAGTAAATTCTTAGCAACCTTGGTAACCATAAATTGCCAGAGGTGTGCAGGCCGTGAATCCAGATGAATCAACCATGGTCTATTGTCAACTAAGATATACAGTTTGTTACTTTCTGTTGCCAGAAAAAGGCAGAGTCTCGAAAGATATGACTGCAAATCCCTGCAACAAACACCAGCAAAATTCAAACATCATTAAAACTTAGTGCAATTCAATCATTATTTCTAGTATGGAATAGCACAAGCCAATAAATATCAACAGATTAACTACAATTCCTAGTTACACTTGCCCTTTCCAAGTTCCAACACAACTAACACATGTTACATAGATCGGTAAGAGAAATACACTTTTCAGGAGATTCCGATACTCCAAACCTCCAACTGCATGATATTGAAGATTTCTTTTTAGAGTTACTCCTTTTTTTACTCTTGGCATTAGGTAGGTCATGGGCATTTACAGTATGGAGCTTGTTAAGAGTTGCAGTCATTATTACCAGTAATACTTTTGTGGTTGTGTAAGGGATTGCTTTTTCCAAAATTCACTAAGATTCTTTGACTAATTCTCTCTGATGCAATTCTTATTAAGCAAGTAAAACACTACACAAAATTCTCTATTCAACAATATGGTCTGTGTCATCTCTAATCTACTATCATTTACTTATTTTCTTTTCAATTTTCATTGTTTTAGCAACATACTGATGCAATGAATTGAACAGGAAACAGTTGTGAAACATGAATACACATAATAAGTTACAAAAAAACCCAAAAAAAAAGTAACAAGAACTGTCACTTACCCAATTTGCAAACTTGTCAAAGGAAAAAAATGTTGGCCGTTTCCTCCGGTACCCATCATAACTAAGCTTTGAACTGAAATTAACTCTGTAATAACTTAAATTCTCTGCAAAAGCAACGACAGAAACATCAATACAGAAACAACTCAGTAAGTTATTAGACAGTAATTTGAAATCGAAAACGAGACCTCAAACCAGATACAATGAACACAGAAGAAAACAATCACCAATGAGCTTCATAACAAAGAGGGTACACCACCACCACCACCAAAAGTTGTTTAATGTAAGTTCCAAAGAGACACGTCAATCAAAATGGGCGTGATCCAAGAACGTCACTCAGAGACCGACACGATACGACACGCGTATCAAAAAAAAATGAAATTCGAAACCAACCAGACCAATCCAATTCCGAGAGAGAAAGAGGTTAAAGATAAAGTTTTCTTGTAAGGCGTGTCAAGAAGTAGATGCATTTACTACTACTAATCTACAGAAGAATTCATTAATGTCTGAAATAAATTTTTAGAAATAAGGGGAAAGGAAAAGGAGGGCAGGGCATAATCAGAATCACAGAGAGAAGACTTTTTTTTTCCTTCTTTCTTTTTGACGTTTGTTATAGGGAGGAACATTTTCTATCAAGGGAGTGGAAGAATCGGGGTCGACTCACTGATTCATGAGTGAGTTAGCTTTATAACTTTACTGACCAAAATAGCCTCTAATTAGACTCGGTAGATATTTATAACCTACCTGTTTCACATCGACAACTAAAGAGCTAAACCCTCAAAAACCCATCGTCTTCATTCTGTGATCCTGTGATGTAAAATCATAAAGGTTTTCGATCTCTACTACTGAAATTAATTATATCTTGTACAAAATTATAAGAGAATAGTCGGTGATTATAGCGATTTTGAAGGTTTTGAAGATGATATTCAATCCTCTCTTCCTTTTCCAATTTCAAAGATAAGAGAATCAAATGTAACATCTTCTGATTCTTTGTCTTCAAATGTGTTTGAGATTCTTGTAAACGAAGAATCCCAGGTACCCAACTATTTGTTCAGAATTTATTGATCCATTTTTATGTATCAAATGCTAAG
>JAJJMA010156325.1:0-11859 GCA_023529015.1 Papaver nudicaule | reverse complement strand
CTTGGCCAATAATAAAAGATGACTTCTTGGCAGTGGTGAATGAATTTTATGAGTCACAAAAATTCAACTGGAGAGTGAATTGTGCATTCATATGCCTGATCTCTAAGAAAGAGGAGAGCAGTATTCCCCAGCATTTCAGGCCCATAAGTTTGGTATGTAGTACTTACAAGATCATCTCCAAGTCCATGGCTGAAAGATTCAAGACAGTCATCCCTAAGCTCATATCTGAACATCAAGGAGTATTTATCAAAGGAAAACATATACATGATGGAGTGCTGGTAACAGGAGAGCTTATAGACACAAGAATGAAAGAAAGCAAACCTGGAATACTATGTAAACTTGACATTGCAAAAGCATTTGACAATGTCAATTAGCATTGCATTGATAATATAACTTGAGGGAGCATGTTTTGGAGACAAATTGAGGAATTGGGTATACTGGTCACTATCTTCAGCACAATCCTCTGTATTGGTGAATGGTACATCTGCTACAAAGTTCAAGCATTTTAAGGGTCTAACACAAGGAGATTCCATGTCTCATTTCCTCTTCTTATTGGTGGCAGAACAGAGCAACTCAATATGATTAAAGGAATTCAAAATTGGTTCTGACATCAACATAACTCACCTTCAGTTTGCTGATGATACCCTAGTCTTCTTAGATGCAACACCAGAAGCTGTAGAAAATCTTCTACTCATTATGCAAGTTTTTGAAGTTATCACTGGATTGAAAGTAAACCTGGAGAAGAGTACTAGTACCATTATAAGCCTTGGAGCTGATCATATTGTGAAGGATCTTGCTGATATACAACATTACAATACTGGAATCTTCCTATCAAGTACTTAGGACTTCCACTTGGCTCCTATGCTAGACAGATAAGTGTATGGGATGAAATCATTGCCAAATTTCATAAGAAGTTGGCAATTTAGAGAAGCAGATATCCCAACAAAGCGGGTAAACTGGTTCTCATCAACAGTGCACTGACTACTCTTCATGTGTACTATATGTCACTCATTTAAATGTCGGTCATTGTGGAGAAGAGGTTGAGAAATATTATGAGGGATTTTTTCTGGGGATCAACAGTTGAAGAAAGGAAAATTTGCTGGGTTGCTTGGCCAAAGGTGTGTAGACCTAAGAAAGAAGGGGGCTTAGCTGTGAGAAGTCTTAGATATTCAAATAAAGCATTACGCTAGCAAAGTGGAATTAGAGATACTCAAAGGAAAAAACTGCTCTCTGGAAGAGAGTAATTCAGCAAAAAACATTGTCAGAAGAAATTGCACTAATGCCTAAGGAGTATAAAGAAGCCCAAGGTAGAAGCTTATTGAAGGGGATTCAAAAGGAGAGATGGCTCAGCTTTTGGAAGGGGATTCAAAAGGAGAGATGGCTCATGGAGAGACTGACCTCCGTTAACATAGCAAACGGTCAATCTGTATCATTCTGGATGGACAAATGGATTGTCAGTACACCTCTATATCTGACACATAAGAAGATCTTCAAACTTGTTGTGGATAAACAAGCCACAATTGCAGATCTCATTAAAGATGATAGATGGAAGATATCTCAGAGAAGACATCCCAACAATGAAGAACTGGATGAAATAAAAAACTTGCTAGAGATGATGGGTGCTCCTCTAGATTTGAGAGAAGAAGAAGAAGAAGAAGAAGAAGAAGAAGATTGCATCTCATCTGACAACTCTAATGCTTATACTGTTAAAGAAGGATACCACTGGATGGTCACTCAAGCTGATATTACTCTACTTTCCCTCGTAAGTGCATCTGGATAAAGCATATACCTCCCAAAGTCAATGTGTTTCTATGGCAAGTGTGGCACAATTCTATAGCAACAGTTAACAACCTAATTAAATAGAAGGGATTGTGGGATTAGTAATACCACCTGCTGTCTGTGCAACTCTGGTTTTGAAGATGTGAACCACTTATTTCTGAGTTGCAACTTCACCAAAGAGATTTGGGATTGTTTCATATCACATTATAACATACAATGGAACTATAAGGTGACACTCAAAGAACGTTTACAAAACTGGCTAGTAAACAGAGGAAGAAGAAAAGAAGGATAATTTGGCCCCTATTACCTGCTGCAATACCGTGGGCTGTTTGGCTTGAGAGAAATAGAATAACATTGGGCAATTGAAGAGACACAAGGATAAAAATGAGCTAGTTATTGCTGTGAAGTGTAATTTTCCAATGGGGTTCGATTCCCAATTGGTTTGCATACACTGCATTTAGGGACTTATTATTTAAACTAGGATGTTATTCTTGACTGTAATTAGGATTAGAATCTCTTAATCTTTTGGCTGAGCCTTTGTGCTTGGATTTTCTTGTACTCCATTTTATTTTCCTTTTTCAATAAAAAATTTAACCCCTTTATTTCAAAAAAAAAAAAACATATGATTTACATACAAACAGATAAACATAGTTTATTCGAGAATAAAGCTTCACATACTATTCACCAAAAGAACATATGATCTAAACATGAAGATAGTCCAAATCACAGTTGTTGATAAAATAAAGTAAATAAAGTGCTGAGAAACATTGTACTCCGAGGTTCAACAAAATGTCATTAAAGTTATGAGAAACATCGTACGTCCGAGGTTCAACAAAATGTCATTAAAGTTATGAGAAACATTGTACGGAGGTTCAACAAAATGTCATTAAAGTTATGAGAAACATCTTACGTCCGAGGTTCAACAAAATGTCATTAAAGTTCAAGTTTGATATCACCAATTTGCTATCTCAGACTCTTAGGCAAGGTCAATAGCTTTTGACTAATAGGTAAAGGTCCACAAATCCACCCTACATCAAATGGATGCTCATGTAATTTCTTTGCAAAAAACATAAAATTTGCCGTTTGGAATTCCTGTATACTAGTCTTTAAAGCTACTCCCTCCCAATTGGTTTGCATACACTGCATTTAGGGACTTATTATTAAACTGGGATGTCATTCTTGACTGTAATTATGATTAGAATCTCTTAATCTTTTGGCTGAGCCTCTGTGCTTGGATTTTCTTGTACTCCGTTCTATTTTCCTTTTTCAATAAAAAATAACCCCTTTATTTCAAAAAACAAACATATGATTTACACGAACACATAAACATAGTTTATTCGAGAATAAAGCTTCCCATACTATTCACCAAAAGAACATATGATTTAAACATTAATATAGTTCACATCACAACTATTGATAAAATAAAGTAAATAAAGTTTTGAAAAACATTGTACGTCCGAGGTTCAACAACGTCATTAAAGTTATGAGAAACATTGTACGTCCGAGGTTCAACAAAATGTCATTAAAGTTACGAGAAACATTGTAGTACGAGGTTCAACAAAACGTCATTAAAGTTACGAGAAACATTGTACGTCCGAGGTTCAACAAAATGTCATTAAAGTTCAAGTTTGATATCACCAATTTGCTATCTCAGACTCTTAGGCAAAGTCAATAGCTTTTGACTAATAGTTAAAGGTAGCCCCACAAATCCACCCTACATCAAATGGATGCTCATGTAATTTCTTTGCAAAAAAAAACATAAAATTTACCGTTTGGAATTCTTGTATACTAGTCTTTAAAGAAGTCAAACTAGTCTATTTTTTTGAAACAGAGGGAGTAATATTCAAGGTGGTACAGGTCGAGATTAAGAAAGTAAATTTTCCATCAAAAACAGGATTGAAAGAAGTAAGACAGTAAAAAACATTACATGTGCCATTGATTAGGAGAACATCTGTTTTCCTACATCCTACATGTCTTTACAGGTGAACGAACATGTACACAATTTGCTTGATTTGTATGCCCCTCAAAAATAATCTGATTGGTCTGAATCATTATCTACCCGTCGAGAAGCATTATTGCTCATACTTGAACGTTGAACCAACCGTACAAGTGCTTGCACCACTTCTGACATTGGTGGTCGAAATTCTGGCTCCGACTGCAAACAAACATGCAAAACCAGAACATTAACAGCGATCGACTGGAATCGGACTTTGCTTATGAGTCTTGGACAAAGAAATAGGTGCCTAACAGAGTAACAGCCGTGAATACTAGAGGGTGGATGTCATAGAGTGAAGAGGCAGAGGATGATTCATTACCTGAACACAAAGAGCAATGACATCGGCAAAACGAGAAAGTGACTTTGGAGGGTAAAGCCCATGGAGAGCAGGATCAACCATCTTTCCCAGTGCGTCAATATCGTGAAGTTGTGGTGTAGCCCATCGAACTAGAGATTGTTCGGATCTTGGTTTTTTGCTGAAAGATTAAAAGAAAGCACCAAAACTGTTAGGCAAAGTTCAAAAAGGTCGAATTATATCAGCTACACAATGTGGTAAGTCTATAATGGAATAGAGAAGCCTGGATTATATGTAATATACCTGTCGAATGGCATTCGACCCGTTAAAAGCTCCAACATAACAACCCCAAAACTATATACATCACTCTTCATTGTATATGCCGATGGCTTGGTGCACTCTGGAGCATTATACCCAACTCCAAGATTTTGGCTTGTACGCTGTCGGAACGTAACCAGTGAGTACGCAACCAAAAGTCTGTACAATATGAGAGATGATCACTCTAGAAATCAACCTTACAATCTAGAAACGCCTACCTGGTAAAAGCAACCTAGACCACAGTCAGAGAGGCGCGGATTGAGTTCAGCATCGAGCAAGATATTAGGCGATTTGATGTTCTTATGAACAGATGACGGAGAACAAATCTCATGGAGGTACCTGAAAAATGAAAATGTTATACCTGAAAGAACAATAACAATTTTCAATCCGGTAAGTGCATGGGACTTGGATAGTAAAATGAGATCCAACTTACTCAACTGCTCGAGCTGTGCCTAAAGCTATCCTGATTCGGGTGTTCCACGTCAGTGGTTTGCCATAGTCATCTGATTGGTGTAGAAACTCATGAAGCGATCCATTTCTGAAGTACTCATAAATTAATAGGTTATGTCCCTGCTCTGAACAATAACCAAGAACTTCACAAATGTTCGGATGGTGCAGTTTTGATATATTTAATGCCATTTCTGTGAAATCTTCTGAGTTCATGCCAGCAATTACTGAAGAGTCTATCTTTTTTGCAGCCATAACCTGCAAATGGAAATTTTAAGGAACATCGTATAGTTTGTTGTGTGTTTGCGTGAGTGAAAGATAGGGAGAGGGCCAGGGCTATACCTTTCCATCAGACAGTTTTGCCCTGTACACACGTCCGATGGTACCCTCGCCAAGAAGTCGACCGCTAGCGAAGTTACCAGTTGCAGACTGTAAATCTGACAAGGTGTAGACCACTGCGCGAGGGGCAGATGTGCTCCTTTTGATATTCACCCGGTTACCAAACTCATTATCGTTAACTGATTTAACCCGATCAAAAGGTGGAGCCTTAAAACCTACTGAAGAACATCGTTGCAAACTCTTTGGGCTGATTGAAGCAGATGAATTATATGACTTCAGCTCTGGAGGAGGTACAGGAATTCTTTGGTCGTAATCTGATAATATTTTTGGATGTTATTATCATATTAGACCATTAACAATAACATATTATGCAAATGTGAAGCAAAAGAGATGGAGGAAAAGTTTTACCTTTGAAATCAGATGGAATCTCGTTTGACAGTTCATGGGATACAAGGGGACTAAAATGTCTTCTCTGACTAAGCTTCTCTTCATCAAGAAAATGTGAAGAAGAAGAAGATCTACGTGATCTACTTGCGAAAAAAGCAAGTATAAAGACGATTGCTAACAACACACCTATAATTATCCCACCAATTGCAAACCAATTGAGAGCCACGGCACCTCCTGAACTTCCATCACCATGGCCACCACCCCCAGATCTCCAGGAATTTCCACCAGTCCTTAAAAAAATCGAATATCCATGTTAAGCAAAACCGTCGAAAAACAACTTCAACCTCATTAAACTGAGATAGGAAACAGTAATATCTATCAAATAAAGACATAATAAGGGTAACTCACTCAGTTATATCCTTCAAATCTTTCGGGATCGAACCACTAAATTTGTTGTTTTCAACATCCCTGCCGGAGTAATTATGTATAACAAAGAACAAACAAATGAATGTTTAGTGGATTGAATTTCGAACAAATTGATTTGATATGTCAAAACTCAAATGAGTTCTCATAAACCCCACAGATGGGTGCTTCTAACAGAATATGCCTTCATTAGTTCTTGAATTGGACGTTATAAGTGTACTTACAGTTCTGCAAGTTGTAGTTTAGCAAGAACATCCAGCGAACCCGTAAAGTGATTGTTCTCCAAATGCCTGGACATAGACGAAACAGCGTTAGCAAAAAGGTATTAAGGAAAAACAAAGCAGTTGAAGTTTGTTTCTTACAATTCTTCAAGATTTTTCAGTGATCCGAAACTCTGAGGTAGGTTTCCTGAAAAGCTATTGGAGGAGAGATCCCTGTTAACATTTTAGAACTAGTAAGTAAAAGTTTTTATGTTGGAGACAACCAGTGCTAAAATTCAACTTGTATCGAACGCGTACATGAAAGTTAGCTTTTGGAGATTCCCGAACATATCACTCAACTGACCACTAAGTTTATTGTTACCAAGGTTCCTGCATTCAGCCAGAAAATCACTGATGAGAATCAAAAACAAATAGAGAGAAGAATAATGTAAAAAAAAAAAAAGGAGAAAACAAAACACTTCTTACAAATATTTAAGATCGGACATTTGAGAAATTGAGTAAGGTACACCGCCTGTTAAACTATTCTTCGAAAAATCTCTGCACAACAAACTTGCAAAGTCAACGGTTGAATTGAACAAGTTAACATAGGGAGAAAATCTCCATCTTTTCATCTCAAATGTTTTTTATTGAAGGCTTAAGAACACACCAGAATAAGAGGTTAACTTACATGTGAGCTACATTTGGTGGAAGCTGATACGGTATATCTCCCTTAAGGTTGTTATTGCTCAAGTCACTGTACTATGACAAAACAAACGCATTGCCTTTAGTTGAATCAAAGTAGTGAAAGATATGGATAATGTATATAACCTGCGAGTTTTCATAGTAAAGCCTCACAAGTAAGTTACTGATGTCAAGCTTGATAGTTGGTATCCCATCGATCCTGACAGCCCAAGACCAGATAATTTTCTGCTCATTTTTCAAGAAAGAAATAATCAATATATTTTGGTTTCCGAAGTAAGAATATATATAAAAACTGACGGTTTCACGGCATAAATTACTTACATTTCTGTTACAGATGAACCTTTACACTTAATTCCATCCCAAGAATCACCACATGGATCGCCTCCGCTCGACTTCCAACCATTCAGTTTGCTAGGGGAATTTAAGCTAGTAAACATGACCCCTAAAGCAGACACTGCAGAAAAAAATGCCGCAAAAAAACTTAAATGCATCAAACTTCCAACCATCAAGTTCCAAAAACGATCTAGTCGCAAACGGAATTTGAATCCATTAGTTCCAACTTTGGTACTACATTGAAAGTTTTTTGCTCTAATAACTCAAACTATTACATGTAGGTGTTCCAACCTAAATTATATGATTACGCAGCTATATTGTGGTTTGGAATACACATTGGTTTGAACACACGACAACACCATACAAGATAATAATTGTAGCAAAAAATTGTTATTCTTAACAAAATTCTGCACAATGTACTAACAGAAAAATCATTATTAACATACGAAAATGTCATTAGAAAACAATATCAAAAGGTGAAGCAATTACCATCGGGTGCATCGGTTTTTCCATTGACACAAACTAAGATCCTCAAAACCAAACTCAAGAAAACAAGAGAATCCCTAACCATTTTCTTCAAACTAACACCAAACCAAAGAATTAGGATCCTGTTCCCTTCACAAAATTACCCAGAGATTGAATTTTACCCATTCAAAATGTCTTCTTGATTCTGCAATGAAAATTTTGTAGGGCAAAAACCTTGAACAATTTTTGTTTTAATGAAATGTTGGGAAAAAAAAAAGGTATTTCCAAATTAAATAAATTTCTGCTAAATTTAGCAAAAACATAGTTAATTTTGGAGGGATTAATGAGAACCATCTAAGATTTTTAGAGTCAAACATGAAAAAATAATCACTCAATATTTTTCCTATCTCCACCCAAGAAAAATGAGGGAAATTTAAAACTAACAGAAAGTTAGTTATCAATCTACCCACTGACCAAAATACCCTTGGCATTAATGGTTTTATCAGACACTCCAAGAATTGTGTAACCAAACATGACCTAGGAGTTGTTATAAAAGACACTCATACTTTGACCAGGGCTAACTCAAGTTCAATATTCACAATGTATGGGGGATTGGGGGTAGCCGGTAGTCATTGAAGTAATCAGCTTTAACCAATTTTTTGCGCACCATAATTCATCCAAACTCATTTAGCACCTCGATAAACATCAAGGTGCCACTGTGGTTGAAATGGTAAAGTTGTTGGAAGTTAAAACCAAATCCGAAGTATGAACACATCCACGTCCTAGTGACAGTAGAACCACTAAACCAGGATTAAAAAGTATTTGAGATTCTGGGTCAATTCGTGTAGCTTAATCTGAACAATATTTGTCCAGACATTACTGTTCTGGGCAATGTTTCAAAGATCTCCTAGTATGTTGGCCGAAAAATTATATTATCAAAGGTGAAAAATCTAATGAAAATAGCTGGAAGTTGAAGTAATTCTAATCAGAGACAACAGCACTATGGTTCACATAAATAAAGAAATTATAGAGATGTCTTGGAGAAATGGAGAAGAGCAACTACTATGGTGTAAAAATTCTCTATATTATAGAGATAGAGATGGATTTCTCTAGTTGGTGCTACCAATCTGTAGCAGGCAATAGAGATACAGATGCGAGGCGGAAACTCAGTTTCTGTAAAATTGTAATAAATCCTTATAATATTTTGTGTGCGGAAACCGAGTTTCCGTAATTTGGATGTGGCGGAAACCGAGTTTCCGTCTAAAAATGGCTAAGACCACCGTGGTTGCCAATTTGTGTCATTTCTGCCATCCCTATATCTTCATAATCTAGAGATGCTTTATGGCACCATAGTGCTTGCTCTAAAGGTTTTATATCGGCGAGTATAAATTAGGGTGCTGATACGATAGCATTACTTATTTATTTTTGGCATTTTCTGTGTGGGGAACATTCTGTCACCTACCATGTGCATTTGTATATAGTATGGGGACATGTACCTTGGTAGTGGTTACATACCTAAACATTCTAGCAATCGTAAGCAGTGATGTACTTCCTTTGTTTATTGGTGAATCTCATGCCCCAGTTTTAGACTTTTCTCCTGCGCTACTTTTAGACCTTACAGCACTCTTTAATACTTGACTCCCAGGGGTTACCCGAACAGCCTGCTGTGTGAGCCTACATGGTGGTTAACGCTAGAAACATCAGCCTGCTGTGTGAGCCTAAAAGGAGTGTGCTCCTTATTTGCAGAGCAAACATATGTTCCAGAGGGGTTTAAAATGATTCAGATGAGTATGCTGTCAGAGGACCCTTGCGTTCATGCGATGATTTGACACTCAGAACTGATCGACAAAATGGTTGATCTTAAATAACGAGAAAACCAATAACTGTAAGTACCTAGGATGATTACCCTGTACCTGTTAGGACTGTGGCCTGGTGCTTCCTGCCCATTCGAAGGGACATTCTTCTGCACTTCGTTCCCCTTCAGGAATCGAAACAGTTGGCTGTAAGAAAAAGGATGCATGTCAACAAGGGGCACACCTTGAAAACACAAAACAAATAGAGTAATACAAGATAGAAGCGCAATTTAAATTACAAATAACACATAGGGAGAGTTCAAGACTCTCAATAATGAGGAAGAATCTCAAGATAATGAACTGATGGATAATCATATGAACAATAAGCCCCAATCAATAACACCCCCACACAGTTCTATTTCTTCGCCATACTACTACTTAACAACAACAAGATTATGTCCAGTAAAAAAGAAAAATTATACGAAAATTCAATTACATACACAAGGCTTCAGTAAAATCACCCTCTTCTGTTATTGTCGTTTTGTTATCCTCTTTTAAAATCCTTCTCTGCTGAATCAGTCTGAAGTCATAGGTTGTGTCAAGCAACACCTGAAGCGAGCCTTTCGAACGGTATTCAAGATCTCCTTCTCAGCATTCTCAAGCATACTCACAACCTCTGGAAAAGGTGGCCGGACATCAGGATTTGCATCCCAGCAACGCGTCATGATATCGGTAAGTGCAGGAAGGCAGTCGTTGGGGATTATTGGCCTGACACCTTTGTTTACAACGGCAAATGCGGCTTGCACTGCCGTCATATTCTGGAATGGAAGTAATCCTGTGATGAGTTCCCACATGACAATGCCAAAGCTGTACACGTCCACCTTATGTGTGTAATCCCTATGCTGGATCATTTCTCTGCAGAAAAATTGAGAGTAAATTCACTCGAGCGAAATTCAATTTTAACTGCAGAACTTTAGTTTTTGATACAACACAATCCTTGGAAACATAACTTCAAAGTGAAAAGAAAACGGAATTACATGAGTTACTAATCATCACCAAAGTTCACAAAATTCAAAGAGAAGCCAACCATGAGTATATGGTTAGGTGTCTTCTAAGAAACGACGTTTGATTCTTTCAAACAAGAAAATACTCATGTAGTGCAGACTCACAAAAATATTTCAAAGAATTAATATAAGTATGTCAGTCACTCTCCTAGAAATGGCAACAAATAATCAGTCTATTGCATGACATTTCTTGCTAGATTATTCTATACATCAACAAGGCTATACACGTAAAAACTGCTCTGGCACATATGTTGGAACCTATCTCCAAACAACACTATTAAAAAGACAACGAACGTATAACATAACTGATCAAGTAGAAACAATAACACATTGACAATTGGTTTGGCACTTATGCCTGGATGTAATGGAGTAGAAGGTAATCAATACAGATTCCGGGGCAGGGAGTCAATGAGTAGAAAACATTCAAAAAGTTCATCGCATAGCATTTATTAATATTGTGGAACCAACAAAAACAAATACACTTGCTATTACTGCACAATATAGCATATTGCCATATCCTGTTGGGATAAATAAATGGCAAAAGAAGGTTTTAGGAGTCAGAGATACAGCTAAAGAAAGATAGTAAAGCAACCTCACAAAAGAATATATGCTTGGACAAACCTTGGGGAATCTATAGTTGACGAATATGACAACATGTTGGTCTGATAGCATGTCAACCATTCTCATACACAGATATGATTATATACGTCAATAAAAAAGGAAAAAGAGTTCAGGGTGACATTTCACATCAAACAGTCAAAAAAACATGCTAAAACATAAGAAGCCACACGAGATTAAGCACATGGAGAGCATCAACAACCAAGAATAAGAAAGAAATAAACTCTAAATGATCAAGGGTTCAGAAAGCTTACGGAGCCATCCAACGATAAGTTCCCGTCTCAGGAGTCATACCCTCTGTTTGAACCTCAATCCGCGCCACACCAAAATCTGCGATTTTAATTGACTTGTCAGATGCAATCAAAAGGTTATCAGATTTCAGATCCCGATGTATAAAACCGAGCCCGTGTACATACGCCATTCCCCTTGCAACATCCAACGCCTGCTTGACTGCCAATTTTAATGGCACCGATCTGTTTTGCCGCCTATTTAAAAACTGCCGAACTGATCCACCCCTCGCATATTCCGTCACAATGCACCAAACCATTGGCTTACGACATGCCCCAATAAACCGAACAATATTCGGATGCCTCAGTGTAGCAAGCATCATAACTTCCTGTTGGAATTGCTGTTCCATTAACTGCGCCCTCTCAATACTATTCTCAGGCCTTTCCAATATCTTTATAGCAACATCTTCACC
>JAJJMA010156304.1:0-19436 GCA_023529015.1 Papaver nudicaule | reverse complement strand
AAGTTTAACATATATGCATACCTGCGCAGCACCTAGAGCAATTGTTGCTAGCATTGAGCGATCCCCCCATTCCTGCAAGAGTTCACAGAGTTTGAGACTATTCATATTTCTTCCTAGTCATCACCATCGCCATAAATATATTTCATTGCCAAAGTATATGAACCACTAAATGATCAATCATGTTAAGGAATATGAATAGACAAAACCCGTTGATGCATCTTACCTATAAGTGCTTACAATGTGAAGTCAATCGCTTACGGAAGCAAGCATAGCAATTTATTAGAGAAATATTTAAAATTGGTTATCTCATAGGGGTAATAATTTCAGGCATTCACATAAGCATCAACATGCCCCAATCAGCCTTATACCCATAAGAACTAACACATCCACTACCAGCACCCATCATGTTCAGCCATTTCTTGTTATTTCATGTCCTTGTAAGAAGGGGTGATAGACAACATGATTCTTGTACTCAGGGTCACCCAATGCAGGACTAAACTGTACACTGTCAGGAGCTAACCCACAGGTACCAAAAATGACGCAGTTTAAGCCACCACTACAAGAGTCAACCTTGTTTAAGCTATCAGTGGAAACTTGTAGTGGCTCCAGATGGGAGGATTTGAATCTGACTGAAGATTCCATTTTGCTTTTTAAGTAAGCTAAGTAACATGGACTGTACGTATGTTCCCAGACGTGTAAATAAGACAGCTGATTGTCTTGCTACGTATGCTACTAAGCATTTTGTAAATCGTGTATGGATGTGTCAGGGCCCTAGTTTTCTTGAAGGAAAACTAAACTTTGGTTGTAATAGCTAGTTTCTTTTAATGAGATCCTTCTTTCAAAAAAAATAAAAAAGCCACCACTACTTGCAGGGGGAATTGTTGCTGGTGACAGCCCCGATCCTGTCTTGGCAACATATGAAGAGAGTTATTAGCAGAAGAAATTCATTAGCACTAACTCGAAAGTTAATTTCTAAGAAAAGTAAGTTTGGAGTCGAGAATCTACATAGTAGGTGCCAGGTTAGAACTTCTCCTTTTTCTCTATTTTACAAACCAAGCCTACCTTCTATCACAGCAAATCAGAGCCCTGTCATTATAAAGAAGAAAGTGTCCTTGACCCTAAAATTATAAATTTAGTCTCTTCAACCCTTTCCTTGATATTGATATAATCAGCAAGACAACAGACCTAAATCAGACCTTATGGACTGAAGCTGACACCCTCTCCTAGGCAATATGGAATATTACAATTTACTCCTAGCGCAGAGAAGCACCAACTCAAGAGTGAAATTCATTAGCACTATCTCGAAATTCTTAGCAGTTCTTAGAATTTCACTTTCGAGTTAGTGCTAATGAATTTCGGATCTTTGCTAGATATTACCAGGAAATACTTAATGCACCCATCTAACAAATTTGGACCACTGTACATTTAAATAGAGTTTCAAGTATTAAATGAGATTTTTATCAAAGGCAGGTCATTTACCGCAAAGAATATGAGGCTAAAAGACTTCCAGATTATTTCAAGAGGATTTGTCAGTCGCTTCGCCACCTGCAGTCATTGTGCACAGAATTTTAGAATGGAAAAAACGATGTATTAGAGCACAAGTGTAGCGTACAATTAAAGTGTGTGACCTTTTCTTTTACAAGTTCCTCAGCTTCCATGTATTCTCCGAGTTCTGTGCTATTTTCACTACTCTTTGTCACCTTTGACGGAAGGTCCCACGCATCCTTCAAAGATTTGAGACCAAAAAACATAAGAAGGGTTACTGCAGCATATTCTCCAACTGGCAAGGCTGTTCAAATTATCAGAAAACAAGGGATCGAATTAGGAGTTTGTCGATTTAGAAAACTGCAACGGTGAATGCAACCTAAATGCAAGTATGGTGATGGAACTTTGTTCCAGCTATACAATGTACTTGAAGCGCCGAAACATTTTTCAAAGCATATTCCACTCATCCAAAAAATGTTAGTATTAGACCCTGATTTTTAAAGGAACTAGTCAAGCTTTATCTCATCCTTTAGACAAATTCGCTACTAACATTTTCTATCCATAATAACTTTAACTTTTAAAGAAGTTGTACAACCATTTTTTTTCCTCCATTGAATGAAAGCATGCAACTATTATGTTGGGATCCATAAGGTTGCTGAGACTTTGCCAGCATAAAGATTCAGGAATAAATGAGATATGTTTCTGTAAATTAATTGGAAAATATTATAATAAGTTCTATATTAAATCACTAGAAAAAGTCTCTGGGAACTTACTTGTCTGAAACTGTGCAGGTACTGACTGAAATATTCGTCCAATTACCACAGACAGGACTGTCATTAGAGAAAGGGCTCCCATCGATCCTAACAATACCTGCTCGGTCAATTAAACAATACGATATTATTAGCAACAAGGAGGTCTTCATGAAACATATCAAACCCAATTGAATTAAGTTTTATTAAGCTTTTCAATCTCGCTACATTTGATGGGTTAGTAATGCAAAAACCAAATGGATAAGATTGATCGCAATGTAGATGAAACAAAGCTGATCCTCATGGAAAATGAACTACTCACCATGCAGGGCAGCCTCTCACAACTAGTTATATTTAAAAAAGACTTACACCCTAAAAGTATGGTGATTTATGGCCCGTCAATATTATGGATAATCTAAACCAGCATTTTAATAGGGTAAGACCGTCTCGCACTTGATGGAGACTCGCTAAAACTCAGCCGTTAATACATGGTAACCATGGTTGCCAAACCTAACTCATATTTTGTGTGACTGAATAATGCAAATTTAGGTTTTCGTAGACAAGTACACCGGTTCAAAGACAGTTGTTGTATCAGTTGCATATGTTTACTGGGTACATTTTTCCAATATCTATTTCGATGTGGAGCAGTCTAATGTTAATAAAAACATGTTTACTTCTACAATTCATATTCATAACTAGAGTTGCTTGAGAGTTCTTTGCGGAAAAAAATAGATATTTTGTACCTAACGCTAATTGAGAATTATTCTAAAGCTAGATCTATACCTTTGTCTATAAGAGGAAAACTCTCACATGGGTGCAAATACACTCTTTTACTGATTCTCTCTCTGTTTTCTACATGGTATCAGAGCAAAAGAGACGAAGAAGAGAAACCCAACCTGGATCTACTACATCTTAGATCCGGAAGCTTTTCTTGAAGAATCTCATAGCTTTTGTTGTTTTAGGTTCTAAAGATTCTTCAATCTACTTCCAGTGTTGTTCCCCTCAAGTGCTTTCTCGGCGGCACTTATTGATGAATGAATTTTAGATTTTTCTAAAAAAAAAGAATCTCATAGCTGTTTTTGAAGATTCTCGGAGTTGTTCTTCAAGAACTTGTTGTTGTCTGTAAGTTGGTTTCTTTTTTAAAGTTTGACATATTTAGTTGAGTTAAAAGTAGTCTATGCTGAGAACTTCTTATATTAGTAGTTCTTCAACATCTCTGGGCTTTCTCAGAGTGATAATATGAATGTAAAAATGATATCTTGTAAGTAAGATGATACAAACTATCTTGTTTGGTCTAGTTGTGTGAAACTTTACATTACTAGTGAAGGAAAACTTGGGTACCTAAGCAGAAGTAAAGTATGTCCAACACTCGAAGACCCTACTTACGAGACCTTGGGTACAAGAAAATGTTTCAATAATGAGCCTGTTGTTAGACTCAATGTCCCTTGCCCTCAAGAGCAGTTATATGCACCTATCCACGGCAAAAGAAGTGTGGGAGACAATCTCTCAAATCTATGTTGTGAGAGGTGATGCCACACAAATTTGATTTGAATAGTTGGATTATAGAGACACGTCAGAATAAGATGCCTCTATCAGTCTACTACAATGCTCTTCAAGCTCTATGGCAAGAACTTGGATTTCTACAGCCGTTAGACATGGATGCAAATACACTCTTTCACTGACTCTCTCTCTCTCTGTTTTCTACACATAAAAAGGACAGGGAAAGGCCTAAGGTGGATTGAAAGATTCATTTATTTATACAATTAACATACACAGATATGGATGAGCTTCACGATTAAACCCTCACTAAAAAAAATCAAATATAAAGGCTTGAAAATACATTGTTATGTATATTTCACACATAAAATTCATGATATGGTAGGAGACTGTAGCCTAGTAGCACAATAGCACGGATCAAAACATTAAACAGATAAATGATAAATCCAATCACTAAATGATCAAACTAAATGCAAAAACCTTGAATAAATGAAAGAAGCCATAAACTTGTAAAGAAATGATGGATATAGAAAATTAAGATTCTACCGATCAAAAGAAAAAGGAAAATTAAGATTTTAATACCAGTCCTCTTTCATATTGCATGGCCAACAACGCAGCAATGAAAAATGTCTGTTCAAAGAAGCAGAGTATCAGGTTATCTTTCATGGCATTTTGAACATAAAGAAAAGGACAGTTATCTAACAATAATATAAGCATTACAAAATAAATAAGTCTGGTAAGCCAAAAATAACTTTTGGTAATCAATAGGACGATTTGGGTGAAAAAGAAGATGGCATTTGTGACATGTCAAGCCGCAAAAATAGTTACCTTGTCCCCGATCTCAGAAACAAATATTAATGTGAATGCAGCAGTGAAACCAGATTTTGCAATTGCTGCTAAGAGTGCTGAAGGGCCTCCATTAACAAAAGCTATCAATAGAAATAATGAAGCACATCCAAGTAACACAGCAGAGATGGAGGCCAGATATGGAACTAGATCAAGTGGTTTTTCCCTGACAAATAAACATGTATCAGATGTCTAATGAAAGAATAGAGTTAAAATTAATTCATGCTACATTGTTTCAGCATTGCAATGTTAGAGGTCAGCATGTTATCTGCTGGCCCAGTTGATGGCTTCAAATATAAACATACTGTATGTATTTCGCTTTGAAGAAAATTGTGTCCAACTGATTTGCTTATTCGAGTGGATGGAAATGGAACTGTTAGTATGTCTCTGCTTGTTTAAATCGATAAATTGGATAACTATTAGTTATTATGACTTTCGCCAGTTGGCAAACATAACATGTGATTTGCTAATTGAAAGACTTTAGTAGTTCCAAACATTCAATATCTTCTACTATCTTACATAACCACTTAAAAAATTGTAAGGCTTTTTGTGAAATTTTCAGGTTGAGATAAGTTGACCTGATGCATTTGTGGACTACAAGATTTATACTTGATCTATCTACACAGACTTGTATGTACCCCAATTTTTGGACCACCTAACCTAGGTTAGATGATTTACCAACTGTACACGTAGTGGCCAAGATATTTTTTTGGCAGATCCCCAAATAAATTTTGAAGACTCAATGACTTCATCGTCATATTTCTTTTTGAATCTATTACAATTTCTCATTTGCATCCACTAGGATGTAAAGCTCAATCTCAGTGGGCACACAATATGCAACGTAGTGTCTTACTTGTGCATTTATAGGTTTGTGTTAAAGATCATGATTTCCCTGTTGTATAATGCTACAAGTATGGCAAGATTATTATTATGCATGCAAGTAATGACATGCTTGGAAACTTTCCGACATGGAAACTGATCAGCTCAGAACAATAAAACAAAACAGTTTGAACTCACGATTTTGGTTTAGATGGAGGATCACTATTCTTGATGTTTTTGTCATCGTTTTCTTCTCTTCCATCAAAATCAGGAGATCCAATACTAAAATTTGACGCTTGAGCTCTTATTGTCCCACGAGCTGAAGTCGGATCCACTACTCCTCCGTGTCTTACTAAAAATAAGGTGCATTGACTATTAGCAACTGTAGCTGATACAAAAAATGTGACATCTGTATACGGCAGTGCATATAAAAATGTGATTCAACGAGAGCTAATCCGTTCTAACTGCTGAGGCCTTTAAGTAAAGACCAACACCTTCAGTAACTCAATGGGACCATAAAAGACATCTAATCCAAACAGATACTCTAGCTTTTAACTAAAGTTTTTATCCATTAGTCCACTGTGATTTGAACATATACATTGTATGTTTGCTACCATTAAGCTTCAGATTTCTTCTGAGGATTACTTATTACAATAAATATCTACTACACGAGGAACCAAATATTCAAGGGCCTTGGTTTGCAGTTTTCAAAGAACCACACCTGTAGGATTTTATTGATCATAACTACTTAAAATAAAATCAATGACGAATTACATACAAACGAGGTGCTCGTGGAAAGTAGATAAACAAGCTAGGGAGGGAAATCTACAAGAAACACACTGTGGCTGAAGTTAGCAAGGTCACCTACAAGATTTCATAAGGTAGAAACATGACTTTTCCTTATAGTCATACCTAAGGTATAGACATACAATAGGAAACCTGAATGCTAGCAAGGTTCCTTCGGCTAAGAATCCTTGTAAAATGTCTTACAATTGAGACCGTGTCCGACCTTCATATCTGAGATGTGGAATTAAATTTCAAATACCATGAGTTCCCAAATGGGAGATAAATTTCTCGCCAAAGTAAGTTCCCACCAGTCCCCGCTAGAAGGTAGCCTGGGGTGGAGGTCACTTTCAATGTGGCAAAGACATCTCACATCACATTGACATAAATCTCTACAACATGAATCTCCACTGACGCAAATAACCAATTTTACTGCAGTTTTTTCTAGTGTGAAGTCTTAAATATGTGTATTGCCCTAAAGCCAGTTTACAGTAAGGATAGAAAACCGTATAAATTATTGGACTAGTCCTGTCATTAGAAACTGATAATTGCTTTATCTTTATACTTCTATCTCTTTATCCAGAATTCAGGTGAATTGAAAACTGGAAGGATTTATAAACAAAAATGATAATTGCAATATCAAATTTCATATTCAAAGATTAATTGTAGAAGTAAAAAAAATGAAGAAGTATGTTTAGTTTAATTCGGGTTTGTTTACCTAAAGAAGCAGGAGCAGTTAGTCCAGGTAAGTAGTTTCTGCTGCTACTGCAGTGAGTTCTAACTCTGCCATCTCTTCCGAATTCAACTTGTTCTAAGAGATTTGAGTTTTTAAGATGAGATGATGAATTACGAGCAGTGTTGATTTTGAAAGAAGATGGAGGAGAAAAGAGTGAGGATGGGGAAGCTGAAACTACCCAACTCCTCATTTTGATTCCTCACTTGTGTTTTGTTTATTTCAATTTCAGTTTCAGTTTCAGTTTCAGGGACAGGAATTAATGGATGGTATGTGATCTGGTTTGGGACTTGTTTGGGTGTAACTGCACGCGTACCTACGGCTTAAAACGTGTGTCAAGCGCCTGCCCACTCTGCCTGTTTTACAAACGAAAATTAAGTGTGGCTACACTTTTGTGATACCACTACTACCAATATTAGGTGGCACATGAACTCATTCCACATCACCCAAAATTATAGCCCACCATTACTTTACTTCTTTTTCCTCTATCTTTTTCTTGCTTCATCTGGATTGTCGAACCCATAGTCCAACCATGAATCAGACCATAATCTCGACCATTATTTTGTGAACCCAGACCTTTGTTAATTGCTAATTTCCGTGTGTAACGCGATATCCATAGGCCGTGTTTTGTTTTTTTTAAAGATGAAGATCCTTCTTACTATTGAGTGGGTAGGTTAATTTATTGTTTTTTATGTCTGTCTGTCCCTTTGAATGCATCAGTTCATTTGGTTCAAGTATTTCTCTAATAGGTGTCGAAGAAATCATGAATCAACCCAAAAAACCATCCAAGAAAGGATTCCATGAACACCTAAAACAGAGATGTTTTGTTTTATCCCGTATGATATTACTCGGTTTTTCGAAACAAAGCTGCTCTGTGTAAATTTCGTTCGAAAATAATGGATCGTTTGAAAGGGAAGATGAAAAACTAATGGAGAAAGAAGATAGGTAGGATAAGGGACCGTTTGGCAAAGGTATTTAAGGTTTTTATTTCTTGAGGTTGCCACCTAGGACTGGTAGCAAATGGTAGTAGAAAAGTGGTAGTCACAAATTGGGATTGTTTTACAAAACCTTTTTGTTAGAAATGTTCAATTTTATATCGGGGTGCAAAGTTTGTCTCGTAACAGTAAACCAAAAGTAAAGATAATACTTTTCTTTATATAATTCAGTGCATTTCCAGTAATACCCTTTCAATTTGTTATTGCTTGCAAAAATTATGGAAGAGAAATGAAGAGTTTTGTTACCCACTCGATCTCTTTCTTACCCTTTGACAAACTCTAATAAAACAGACTAATGGCGGAAAGAAAGATTATGTGATATCAAAAAGAAAATCGAAATTCAAAGGAAGTTGGAAAGAAAGATTAGCAGGAGCATCTTTCAAAAATAATTTGTTTATCGACAGCGATACTGGAAATTGGAGAGTATGGTGGACTGTTTATGGGTTTGCCAAGAGTTATTTAATTACATCATCGGATCTTAATCTTGATCATCAAAACAGAGTGTATCTAAAGTCTAAACTCCTTAGGCGCTTCTCATGATTTCCTTTTGGCTGAATAGATGGCTTTACATTCAAACAAATTAAGATTTTACTGATTTGATTGTTTTCTTTGCTTTAATCCAATTTTGTTCATGAATAGTCAAATTATACAATCAATTGATTTTTTTAATTTCCTTTTGAATCAGTGACCATGAATATTTTTGATCCATAAGATTATTATATCATTTAGACTATATTTTTTGTCTTTTGATCATGATGATGAAGAAGACGAAGAGATCGAGCAAAGGGAGAATTTATTTGAATAAAAGGGCAATTCTGGAAGTTATTTATTTTATTAACACGAGAGCCCAGTAACCGTTGCATCTCCACTTTCCATACAAAACAACATCAATTAACACCCTGTTAACCTATGCATGGGGGCATAGGTTACCAGGACCCTTTACAAAAACACGATAAAAAGCTTTTCAATCGTATCTATTGATCTTGGATAACCAATTCTCTTTGGAGGGTACGAATCCATTATTTTTTTACTTTTTTTTTTCCGATAAGGGCTAAAAAAAAAATTATAAGAAAATTTCATTAATAGACTCTCAAACAGAGTATGGATAGTAATACATTTGTGCTGGCCAGTTGATATTTGTTTCATTGTTAATGTGATCAATCCGGCTAAGTAAATCCTTGTCTCTCCATTGTCCCTCAATTACAATGTTTATGTTGCAATAAACTGCTATATTAGCAGGTCTGATATTATCAAAACGACTGACTAAGTTAAAGGAAGTAGCTCTAAAGTTTCCCCTAATGCTGCTTGTTTTCTCAAAATGTTTGATGATTCTAGCACAAAAAAAAAAAAAAAATCAAAATGTTTGCTGTTGTTGAATTTGTCTTCTTTAGCTTTGGCATACATTCCAATCAGCAGTTATAGAGTAGGTTCTGAATCGCTTTCGAACTCTATTGTTTGTCCACTTAGTTTTGTTGCCCACTGGAAAGCTGCCTCTGCAGCGTTACACTCTAGCAATTCCCTTGTTTTCCATCCAGAGGATTCGCCTCTGGCTTCTGTCGAGATCCCTGCATCATTTGTTAGAGTCAAACCCATAGCCGAATCATATTTTTCAGGTAACATAGAAATGGCAATGTTTATTCTTATGGCCATGAAAGATGGTTTTGTCCATGTGTCTTTTTTTGTTACTGTTAACATATCATCATGAAGAGGATCATAATAAGTTCTTTACATAATACTGTAGTCTTTTCTTTTTATGCTTAGAAGATCATTTATAAACTGGACTGTTTGTTTTGCAGTTTGGTAGCTGTTTTGATCTTTTTTTCCCATTGTTTTGTTGCATCTCGCTTTCCAAATGTGCCAAGTTATTGTTGCACAGATTTCTGCCCAAGTCATCATTATGCCATCTCGTTCAGTTAGTATAAACCAGCTATTTAACCAATCATTACTATCTGATGCTCCATTAGTAACATGTTCCATATTAAAATTAAGATGATTCCATACTTGTCTTGTGAAATTGCATTCCATGAAAGTGTGTTTTAGTTTTTCATTACATAAAGTACAAGTTTTGTTGATGTGGGTTAGAATTTTTCCTACCTTGAGCTAATAGGTAGCATTGCTTTTGCCAGTTTCCAGACAAAGAGTTTAATAGAGGGAGTTACATTCATGTTCCAAATTTGGTCCCATTTGGATTTGCATTTGTTACTCCCTGATAGTTTGTTATATAAAAATTTAACTAGAAACTTACCAGTGTTGTTTAGAATCCAAACAGAGGCGTCTTCCCTATCATCATGTGGTATTTGAATTTCCTTTATGTTTGCTATTGTTTCCCTGTCAAAACATTTCTCAATTTTTTATATCCCAATTTTTATTGTTGTTGAAAAGATCACTTACCTTCATATATTCATCACAGTCTGAGGATGGTTTGTATAAAGGTGGTTTACAATTTGGAATCCAGAAGTTTGACCATATAATTGTGTTTCCGTTTCTAACAATCCATTTTTTTTTTTTTGATACTAAATTTTTTTGATTGATATGATTAATAGATTACATGATTATGATCCTCCTTGATCCAGATATCTATGTCTGGTGGAAACAGATTGTAAAATTCAAAACCACAGTGATCATCTCTAGCTCTATGAGCTAGTTTATGCGCAAGATTATTGCTTAACCTGTTTGTGTACTTGAAAAACTAGAAAAACTCTGTAGGAACTCTACTCTTGACATCATCTATTATCCCTTGATTCGTCCAATGGACCTGTGATTCATCTCCATTGATTGACTTCATTGCATTTTCACAGTCTGACTCAAAGATGACCTTCTTATGTCCCATTTCTTTGGCCCAAATTACCGCCTCTTTTAGCGCCAAACACTCCAGATGTTCTGCACCCATTTCCACATGTAGACCATCGCCAAAGTAGACTGCTTTTTCTCCTAATCCAAGACCTGCAAAATTGCGAGCAATTAGTGCAATACTACCAATGTGTAAACGATCAACATATGCTGCATCTATGTTGATCTTAATGTACTCTGCATCCGGTGGTATCCACTCAGTAATCCTCATTGTAGGACTATAATTGCAGTTATTATCCTTATCCTTCTCACAACATTGCTTAGTCAATTGAGAAATTCTGGAGATAGTGCTGGGATGGTAAGGTTTGATTCCCTGATTTAATGCCTTTCCAAATCCAACTATTTGTTTCTTTTGTTTCAGTATCTATGTGCATTACATTATCCTCTGGGTAATATTTAGCTTTAAATATAGATGCCCATAGGTTTTCCGGGTTTTGTTTCAGCCTCCATCCCATCTTAGCTAGCATAGCTGTGTTGAAATGATCAATGTTTTGAAAGCCTAAACCTCCATGATGTTTAGGTTTACCTATATCAGCCCATGGAGCCAGGTAAATACCAGTTGGGTTTTCTGTATCTTTTCCCCATCAAAAATCTCTCTAAAGATCATTGATTTCTTTTATTATTGTTTTTGGTAATCTGAAGCAATTCATGTGGTATATTGCCATAGAAGTAGTAACAGATTTTATCATAGTAGTTTTTCCTGCAGTTGTTAGCTTCTTTTGTTTCCAGCCACTAAGTCTTATTTTCAGGTTGTTAACAATAGGTTTGAAGCATTGTATCTTAGATTTATTAGTGAATAAGGGAGCTCCTAAGTACTTATCTTCTATAGGTATATGATAGGATTCACTCCTAGGGTATCAATAATGATCTGTTTTTCCAAAGGGTCTATGTGAGAACTAAAGAAGACACCCGATTTTGAGAGATTGATGAGCTGCCCAGAGGCATCTCCAAACCCATTAAAATTTTTGATTAAGTTGTCACTTGCTTCTTTTGTTGCTTCACAAAACATGAGGCAGTCATCTGCAAATATCAGATGACTTACAGAGGGTGCATTGTTAGCAATTATATGACCCTGAATGAGTTTGCATCTTCCGCATTAGTAATAGTTCTAGATAGAGCTTCCATACAAAAAAAAAAAAGGTAAGGTGATAATGGATCACCTTGCCTTAGTCCTCTCGTTGGTTTGAAGAAACCACATGGAGATCCATTTAGGAGTATAAATAGAGTTGTTGTAGATATGCATTGATTGATTATACCACACCATTTCCTAGAAAACCCTATTTTTTCCATAATTTTTAATAGGAATCCCCATTCAACTCTATCGAATGCTTTATACATGTCTATTTTTATACCCTTAAGATTTTTGTTTTTCTTCTGTTTTCTTCTCATATTATGAATTATTTTATGCGCCACTGCCACATTGTCGGATATCTGTCTTCCTGGTATGAACGCGGATTGAATAAAGGTTTCATCCTGTTAGCAACACGTTTAGAAATAATTTTGTAGGAGGTATTGCATAAAGCTATAGGTCTGAACTCTGCGGCAGTAAGAGGTTTATCAGTTTTAGGGATTAGAGATATGAAAGCGGAGTTCATCTCTTTTAGAATGTAGCCAGTTTTGAAGAAAGTTTGTATCATCTCTACCAGTTCGTCTTTTATTAAATTCCAGTTTTTTTGAAAGAAACTAGGGGTGAAACCATCAGGGCCTGGGCTCTTGTTGGAGTCCATTTTGAATAAGACATTTTTGATTTCCTGTTCATCTGGTATCTTTTCAAGAGAGTCATTGTCTTGATCATTAACACATGTAGGAATCAGGTTTATCATCGAGTTATCAAGTTTAGGGTTAACAGTAGTGGCAATATGATGGAAATGGTTAGTGAGAGTTTCAGCTATATCTTTTTTCGATTGCATCCATTCCTCTTTACTGTTTTTTAAAATGTCAATCCCGTTTCTTCTATACCTAATTTTAGCATAATCATGAAAAATGGGTATTTTGGTCTCCCAGAGCTATATGTTGTTCCTTGCTCTTGATTTTCCAAAAGGTTTTTTTTACATTGTACCATTCTTTTAACTCCTTAGTATATTTGACTATTTCTCTTCCTTTCATATGAGAACTTGATTCTTATTAGCATTGTCCAAATTTTCTTGAGCTTTCTCAATGTTAGTGTTTATATTGCCATAGATGTTTCTATGGAAGTTTCTAAGATGTCTTTTTCAGCTTGTGAGTGAAACAGAAAGCAATTGAACCATTGGTTTGTTCTTCCCAGGCTTTTTCTATAATATCTCTACATTTAGGATGATCCATCCAAGGACCAAAATATTTAAAGGGTTTAGTTCCATCATTCCATATAGTGTGATTATTCAGACATATAAGCACATGGTCAGATAAAATAGGTTTTAGGTTCGTAATACTGGAGGTAGGGAATTTTTGAAGCAATTCATTGTTAACTATTCCTCTATCTATTCTCTGTTCTATTAAATCTGGTCCATATCTCCTGTTGTTCCATGTATAAGGATATCCAGTAAATCATAAATCATGCAGAGCTAGTTCATTTAACATATCTTTGAATTTATCACCTTCTATATCATTCAATTCAAACCTACTTTTTTTTCTCATGTTCATATAATAGCACATTAGTATCTCCCATTATTACCCATGGCTCTACTATGTGATCTGCCATTTCTCTTAAAAAGGTAGAGATACATATATAGTACATATTGGTCGAAATACCGATTTATACTCGTAACGCTTTACGTTCCAAATCTTTGTTGGATATAGATTTCATCTAGGATGTAGTTGCCATAATTGTAGACAACTAGGAACTAGTAAGACAACTAGTTAAAGAGGTAAAAAGTGTATTAGTAAAAGATATTGAAAGTGGATCCTTTAGGGATCATGAGGACAATATCTTACATGATCTCTTACAACCTTATCAGTTGTGTATAGTCATGGTTGTGAAACTCAAATGATTCATAGAATATGGAAAGAATAATATCATGTGTAAAACACATTTAATGTAAAAGGGAACCTGATACCTTTGGGAGCATGTAAAGCCTAGTAACCCATTGTGCTGCACCTCTTTTTGGTGATATTATTCAGCTTTGTTTTAAATATATACTTTATTTAGAATGAAAATTACTAATCATTTGCTAACATGTTATAATTTTGTGTTTTATTTTCACGTTTCAATACACGATTCAATACTCAAAAATGTAACATGATTCGCTCCGCGATTCACGATTTCTAAACCATGTATAATACGACCACCATATACTGCCCTTTTACCCTTATAATAATGAAGAAAAACCTAAGTGATTTTGTTTTATTGACTTCATCTTAAGAGGTGGTTTTTCAGTTCAATTTCTTCGCGTAATATTTTGATGTTTGTTGTCAAATTTCCTTCCATCCATTTGGCTTTTTTTGGCGTCCATTGTGGATGCTTTATAGAGTACCGATTAACAATAACAAATTCTTGGATTTAGAAGGGATTAGAGCATGAATTACAGATTGTAAAAAAATATCATTTCTGGGATGTCAGACGTGGTACAAAGACACTCATTTGGTATGACACCTAATCCCAACTTCAAGGAATCAACTAGATTTATTTATGTTCAGCAACTTCTTCAGCAAAATCCAAAAAGGTGGAATGCAAAAGTTATAACACATATCTTCTCTTCACAAATGGCTAAGCTGATTCTAAAGATGTACCTACCTGAAGTGGGAGAAGATACTTTGGTTTGATTCCAAACATCAGGGGTATTTTTATAGTCAAATCGACTTATAAAGCACTCACCTTTTCTACAGTTAATGCCATTCAAAAACCTAGTGTTCCAAACCAAGTGTGGAAAGACATGTGGAGTGCTTATGTTCCACACTGAGTCAAATATTTATATATAAATGTCCCAAAGAGATAGTTCCAACTATAAATTGCAGTTATGATAGAGCCACTTGGTTTCATATGAATGTCGATCTTTCTAATTTGCAATAGCAATAATGCAGTATAAAAAACCCGGATCATAAGCTATCAAGCAACAAACTTCTGCCATAGACCATGAAGATGGTTAATCACTATGATGATTAAAGTCTGGCAGATTTGGAAAGATAGGTGTAGTATGATTTATAGAGTTTTAAAGCCTAATCATATCTCTACTATGCATTGAATTCGACATATGATTGAGTAGTGTAACAAGGATAATATCCCTGTTACAACTTAAAATACCAGACATAAATGGACTCCTCCAGTAATAAATCAACTTAAAATGAATATTAATGCATCTTATGATAAAGATAATCATGATATTGGTATTGAGATAATACTTCGTGACTCTATAGGAAGTTGCAAAGGAAATACATCTATGGAGAAGTGAGTGCGTAACAGGGCGAATGCTTGGACATGAAATAAGCTATATTGTGGGCTAAAGCTATAAAAGATTATCTAGTTATAAAAGTTGATAGCAATTTAGTCGTTCAGTCAGTTAATGATGCTCATTCTTGTAGGATTGTAGAGCTTTGCAAGAGGAACATATCCCTTAAATTTCAGCTTCAAATTCGTTGTCGTTTGAGTTTTACAGAAAAATGGAGCCGAAATTGTAAGATATTGTCTATCTAAGCTTGTCCACGGATCCTCCCTCTTTAATACCTGAAATGATTGTGAATCAATCCCCCTCGAAAATGTAGCTCTTGGAATGAGAAAGCCCTAGCAGCAACAGGTATATTGTTATACTCAATTTTCGATTACAAATATGTTGATATGGCCGAGTTGGTCTAAGGCGCCAGATTAAGGTTCTGGTCCGAAAGGGCGTGGGTTCGAATCCCACTGTCAACATCTATTTTTTCTCAGTCATGCTCTTGGCATTTTTTTTTTAAAAATAAATTCTAAAATACCATCACTACCCCTTCTCATTTACATCCAAAGTTTGAACAATGGGTTCAAAACGATTGGGTTTTTCTTATTGTTCTGCTGCTGCTGCTTCGAAAGATACATGGCGATGACTATGTCGCTTCATCAATCCCTTCTTCTCTCTCCCGTAACCACCAGGACCTCGTTTCCCCGGCAAGGGTTCAATCTAGCAACACCCAAGTTGTATTCTCAGTTTTGTCCGCCAAAACCCTCGACAATCCAGATAAGAAGCCATGGGAAGAAGAAGTCCAGCAGTTTCAGTATAGTGGCTGCTCAATCTAACCCCTTCTACAAAGGTACACTAATTTCTTTCTTTCCTTCCTCATTTTTTCAATGTTTCATATGTACTTTAAGGTCTGTGGAAACAAATTGAACCAATGTATATTTAGGTTATTAGAGAAGATGGTAGTTACCAAATTGGGTTGTTGAAAACTGATTGATTATGATGTTTTGTCATGATTCATGATTATTGTTCGGGAAAACTTAGACAATTATCCATTAATAGTAATAGAAATCATATTTCGAAACACACTAGTAAGTGATTTATAAGTGTTTACTACTTCTGGAAAATCTAGTCTTGTCTTGGGTGAAATTTTAATACATGGCGAAATCATGGGTTTGGGAATCAAGCTATGTGTAACACTACTCGACCCCATTTATTAGTGTTTGTAAAACCAAACGGCTTTTTCCTCTCCAGTTCTGTAGCCTGTAGGAAGATTGAAAGCGTGAATAAGGAAAGGAGATCAAAACGTATGTTTCTGTTCCTTTACGCCCTGATAGGTCACCTATTTGGAGCATTATCTGTCAATCACAAAAAGTGTAAAGCAACTGAGCGTCCTGCCTCTATATCTGATTACAAAAAGTGTAAAGCGTCTGAGCGTCCTGCCTATATATCTGATTATACTCTTAAATAAGGTTGTTTTACTGTGGAACAATTAGTCACTGGTCTCTATTGTAATTCTCAAACTTAGTATTCGGATCTTACCCCAATATGAATCGTAGAACTGCCGCAGTTCATTTAGTTTTTCACAGTCTCAGGCTTTCACCTATGATTTCTTGTATAGTTTTTGAATTCGTCGGAGCATTTTCTGAATAATTAGGAATTTGAGATCCATGCCTGAGTTTGTTGTTAACTTATAGAGCTTTTCAAAGAATGGCATTTATGGAAACCCAAAAAGAACAACTTGCTTTTTTGTTTCATTTTTCGATTACTATTTTTTATGAGGTTCATGAATTGATACTTTTTGTTCCCAAGAAATGAGTAGAATTTGGGAAATAGAAACAGGATGTGGGACTAAGGTATAGAAAATTGGTAAGACAACTAGGGGCAATTCAAGGACTTTATGGGTTACTTGGTGTATTGCCAGGACCTGATGAATCCTAGCTGCCTTTTTATCTCCTATCCAATTTCTCATATGAAGTCAAATAGGATTTGATACTTGTTTACGTCCATGTACCGTTTCATCACCCTAGGCTAGTAGGCTTGGCTTGGAGAGAGAAGGAACAAAGAGGAAAAGTAAGCTACGTAAGAACTACATATTGCATAATACACATGATACACGGTGCTTCAACTGCGCCATGTTCATCAAATGTTGTATGTTATTTCTTTCATCTTGCTTTAACCAAAAATTAAGTCGACCCCCGTTGAAAACCTCCAGGAATAACAAACAAGTATCTCTTACTGTGACTGTGTCCCTTTGACTTGATTTTTTTTCTTTCTTTTTTTGTGGCACTCATCCAACAAATTACTTTTTTCTTTGAAACTGAGAATATATCTGTACTGTAGCATGTAACCAAAACTTGAAATTGAGTATGTCTGCATAATCAAACGGAATTCAATTAACGCATGATTCTCCCATGACCTGATGTCTTATTTTT
The DNA here is from genome assembly GCA_023529015.1 of Papaver nudicaule. NCBI lineage: Eukaryota > Viridiplantae > Streptophyta > Magnoliopsida > Ranunculales > Papaveraceae > Papaver > Papaver nudicaule. The sequence goes on along the minus strand of JAJJMA010156304.1, from coordinate 1,901 downwards.
CATATTTGTTAATAGATGAAGTTGATTAGTCTGATAACTGTTTTTGTCTCTTGAGTTTTCAATATATTTTGAATGATGGTATTCCAGCTTCTATATTTGATACCAAGTTACACACGCACTAAAAGAAAAGCAACAAATTGAAAAAGAATAAAGTTTCTGAATGGTCTTCATGTATGCAATTGTCGATTTTACCAACTATGCGTGTTTTCCTCTTGAAATTACTCCATAAGAGAGTATAGATGGAACCTCGGAAGTTGAAGTATATGTTGTAAAGTTTTTTGATACTTGACAGAGTTATTATGGATTGTGATATGATTGCGTTACTTATAGGGCAGAAAGGGTTGATAAACAAATCTAGTCTGGGCATATGGTTGATAATTAATATACTGTAAAAGTTTCTAAAACTTGGCCAATCACTTTTGTAGGACTCTTGTATATCTCATGAAAACAAGAAAAATTCCTTTGGTCTTTTAGTTTGTAACATCCACTGACTGCTACCTTTAAATTCTTTGAATAGTTATTAAAACAGTATGGAGCGTCGGCAGGGATGGAATCGAAGCTGGGACCAGTCTCGTTCCTGTATGTCAATTATCACTTTCTGTCACTTTCCAAATTTCTACTAGCATGACCTCAAGTAATATAAAAAAATTCTCTATATAAGTATATAAAGTGTGTATAATCATGTACTTATTTGTTTTTAGAGTTCTGTTCCGAGGCCAGTGGCTAAGATTTCCGTTACTGTTGGAGCAGCAGCACTTTCCCTATTTGTACTCAAATCTTTGGTGTCGACGGTCACTTTTGTGCTGGTACGTTCATATGATTTTATTATTAATGAAACCTCAACTGTGCTAATTTTGTTGGTCATTGACAGTTAATAAGTTTCTTTTGCAGTAGAGATTTTGAAGGTTTTGATTTTTTTTGCTCTGCTAGTTTTTATAGCACCTTGTTGTTGGGCAGATAATTTCATGATGATCTTTTTCTTTTGTCCCTTTTAGTTTTGTCATCTATATACTTTAAGTGCTTGGATTCGTTGCTACCTGTACAAAAGTAACAAACCATCTTACTGTACTTCCACTTGGCTAGGTAGTTTCTCTTTGCTATTTTGGGATATACTGAAATGCTCTCAAAACTTTTGGTTTGAAGTATTGGCGTCTTTGCCAATGAGCAAACCTTTGGTAGAATGTCAGCATATCTAGCAATACACATCAGTTTCTTATTGGAAATAGTCGGAGCTTAGAAGAGCAAAATGTTGGTGCACTTAAAAATTCGATTGAGAAAGAAACTTGAATTTCATGAGAATAAGGGGAAAAATGACCTGTTATGATCATTTGTTGCACTTACATATACTTAAAGATGAAAATGTTCAAAGTTCCTCTAGATGCTGGTACATGATAAAGATGTAAGAACTAAAATATCTTTTAGAGTTGTAGAGCTTTAAAGGCTGAAATCACTCTTTGTAATAATAATACAAGCATTATTTTTTTGTGAACAGGCCATGATGGGGCTCATATATTTTGTATATATAGCCTTGAACAAGGATGAAGGTCCAAGAGGAGGTGGAGGAGGAAGGACAACAAATCCTACAGATGAGGACCCTTTAGAAGAAGCACGGAGGATAATGGAGAAGTACAAGTGAAGGTTTCCTACTTCTATTTTTTCTTAGAATACATATTCTACCTTTTCCTTCTCTTGTTCTATTCCCCTCTTTATAATTTGGCGCAGAATGTAAAGCTTGTTCATATCATTGAAATTATGTGAATGGATAGTAATAAGTAGATATTACATGTACCAAATTACATAATATAACGATTGGATTATGTTCATAGGAGTCCTGGTCTTATTTTTACTTTCTTTGTTCTAGTGTCTTTCTTTCCCCCGGAGAGGTTGTGTATGTTTTCCTG
>JAJJMA010156289.1:6000-31617 GCA_023529015.1 Papaver nudicaule | reverse complement strand
GAGCTCCATATTTACTAGTTTCCATGATGGATTCTTCGATAGGAACACTAAACCTAACAATATCTTGCTTAAAACTTGCAATAAAAGTCGAATTCTTCTATCGAAACACTAAACCTAAAGATATTTTGCTTAAAACTTCTTCTTACAAGTCAAATTCTTCGATCAGAACTCCAAATCTAATGATATCTTGCTTAGTAACATCTTTTGGCAAGGCGGATTCTTCGCCGAAGCACCAAATGTATACGTATTGGTCATATCTTAAGTGAAAACTACTTGTGATAAGTTGGATTCTTCGTTGAAATACCAAACCTAGTGATGTATTGCTTCATAACGTCTTATGATGAGTCGAATTCTTCGTCTAAGCACCAAATGTATAGGTATTGATCATATTTTGGTTAAAAACTACTTGGGACAAGTTGGATTCTTCGTTGAAACACCAAACCCAGTGATATATTGCTTCGTAACGTCTTTTGTTGAGTCTAATTCTTTGTCGAAGAACCAAATGTATAGGTATTGATCATATTTTGGTTAAAAACTACTTGTGATAACTTGGATTCTTCGTTAAAACACCAAACCCAGTGATATATTGCTTCGTAACGTCTTTTGATGAGTCTAATTCTTTGTCGAAGCACCAAATATATAGATATTGATCATATTTTGCTTAAAACTTCTTCTTACTAGTCAAATTCTTTGATGGGAACTCCAAATCTAATGATATCTTGCTTAGTAACATATTTTGGCAAGGCGGATTCTTCGTCGAAGCGCCAAATGTATAGATATTGGTCATATCTTACGTGAAAACTGCTTGTGATAAGTTGGATTCTTCGTTGAAATACCAAACCTAGTGATGTATTGCTTCATAACGTCTTATGGTGAGTCGAATTCTTTATCGGGGAATCAAAACTAACGATATTTTACGTGAAAACTACTTGGGACAAGTTGGATTCTTCATATCTTACGTGAAAACTAACGATATTTTGCTTAAAACTTCTTCTTACAAGTCAAATTCTTCGATCGGAACTCCAAATCTAATGATATCTTGCTTAGTAACATCTTTTGGCAAGGCGGATTCTTCATCGAAGCACCAAATGTATACGTATTGGTCATATCTTACGTGAAAACTACTTGTGATAAGTTGGATATTCTTCGTTGAAATATCAAACCTAGTGATGTATTGCTTCATAACGTCTTATGATGAGTCGAATTATTTGTCTAAGCACCAAATGTATAGGTATTGATCATATTTTGGTTAAAAAACTACTTGGGACAAGTTGGATTCTTCGATCGAAACACTAAACCGAATGTTCTTATTCATATTTTTGACTTAAAAAACGTCTTGTTATAAGTCAAATTCTTCTACTGGAACACCAAATCTATAGGTATCGTTCACACCAAACCAATTAATGTTTGCTACATTATCACTAAATTGATCCCCTAAGTCGGATTCTTCATCGCATCGAAGGTTGATTAGAAAAGAACCGAAAACACGAGCTTGAGAAAGCACACAATCCGTATGACTATCCAAGCGATTCTCCAACGCTGATAAAGAGTTTAAGAGTGAATACCAGCCACTCATCCATCCCCCAATCCGTATGAGCATTCAACTCATTCTCCACCGTCGATAATTAAGTCAAACCCCCTATCTCTCACCGTCCAACACGATTTCAACTCTATCTAACCAAAAAACAAATCTCACAAACAGAACCCAAATCTCAAAAAATTTCCCCCTTTCTCTGAAAAACAGAACCCCAAAATTTCTCCCGCTCCAATTCCCTCCCAAAATTCAGAGAAGATTACAAATCTAATCTCTCTTAAACTACCCAAACTTCAGAGATTCAAAAATCTCACAAACTTGGCTCCAAATTTCAGAGAAAATCCCTCCCCAAATTTCGAAATCTACTCAAAATTCGCCCCACATTAATCTAATCTCTCCTATAAAACAGAGTTGTAACATCCCAAACTAGCTCTAGGGTTTTTATTTGGATTTTTGCTTTTTGATTTTTCTCGAGTTTGAAAAATCAACTATCAAACCCTAAGCTAGAGTTGTTGAGCTTCAGATCTACAAACCCTAATCGAGTTTTTGCTTCCGATCTACAAACCCCCCAAGGTATTTTTCATTCTTTTTGATTTTCGGTTTGTTGTTAGAACTTAGGGTTTTATATTTGCTTTTTGGTTTTCAGAAATTAGGGTTCTACTAATATTTGTTTGTTGTTTGCAGGAATCTCTCAAGCTTTCAAAGGTAATAAACCAGTCTCTGGTGTTTTTTGATTTTTATTTGATTTTTGTTTGTTTTTGATTTAATTTTTGTATGTTTTTTGTTTGAATGATTTCTGATACTTTTTTTATTTCATGTTTGCAGGGGAATCTCTCATTCTCAAGGTAATAAACCAGTCTTTGGTGTTTTTGATTTTTGTTTGATTTTTTTTTTTGTTTTTGTTTGAATGATTTTTGATTTTCTGCTTTGTTTGGTGTTTGCAGTTGTTCAAAGTAAAGAATGGAAGCTAATGTAAGTAATACTCAACTGATTGAGTTTGTGTTTGTGTTTGAGTGTTTCAATGGAAGTATGACTTTGATGAAACTGATTTTTGGTCTTGTTTTGGTGCAGGTTCAATATCCTGGTTCTTCTCCTGGTTTTTCTCCTGGTCCTTCAGCTGAGCAACCTTTTGTTTGCTCACAACAAACAACTGGTTCTTCAACTGTTGAACCTGTAGTTGAGGAAAAGACTGCACCTAAGTTGTTGGTAGAAGTGGATAAGTTTGGTTCTCGAATAGGTCCCAATGCAGACAAGATGGCCACTCGTATTGGTGATCTTGTCCGTACTTATTGCCCAATTTTTGTTCCAGATTGGAGGAAAATGCCGGAAAACTATGTAGAAGATGTGTGGAATGCTTTGATGGTAATATTCTGCTCTAATTCAGTTTTTGGTTCTCTTTGATATTCGATTTTTGAGCATTGATGGAGCTTGTACTTTCATTGAATGTTATAATAGATTGTTGTATGGATTATTTACATTCAGAACTTGTTTGTTGCAGCTTGAGTATGAGTTCCTTGTTCCAAGTGAACTCATGAAGCCTGTGGTGGTGAGTGATTTTGCGCCAAAGCTTCGAAACTTCAAAACTACCCTAAGACAACACCTCAAAGGAAAGAACACACTGGAAGAGATGTTGGCTGCACGCCCTGCTTATTATCACAAAGAGGAATGGTGGAAAGGGTTTGTGATGAATAAAATGAAAAAAGGTGCCTCAGAAAGACGTGCAAATTAAAGCCAGGCAGAGTGCACTAAAGAGAATTAGGAAACACAAGTCTGGACGCCAAACTTATGCAAACAAAGTGCATAAGATGGTAAGTACTGTTCTGTTAATACATTATGCAATCTGTAAAACCCTACAAAGTTGGAATGTATTGCTTGTTAAACTGGTCACCTACTCACATGTATTGCTTGTCTATTGTATCTTCAGGCTCAAGCTGATGGGTTCAAAGCTACTGATCTGGGTGATCAAAGTGCTGAGGTTTTGACTGGTTACCCCTCTCATGTAACCAAGAAGCAGGCGCTGCGTGTCAGCCTTGCCACAGCAGTCATGGCTGCCCAAGCAACAGCAACACCAACACCAACAACACCACCAACACCAACATAGGACAACCAACATAATTTAATGATGCAAAGCCAAATAGTTTCTCAGATGGTGTTACAATCCCTTCAACCCATGCTACAAAAATTCCTCTCCAACAACAGCAGCAACAGCAACAACAGCAGCAACAGCAACAACAGCAACACCAGCAACAACAACAACAACAACACCAGCAACAACAACAACAACAACAACACCAGCAACAACAATGAAACTGCTTCAGCTGACAGAAGGAATTTATGGTTTTGAGGATCCCAATAGTGACTGTCAAATGGTTCACCTCTTCAATCGAAAGAGAGAAACTGTGGCTACAGGGGTTGTCATTTATGGTAAACAAGGAGTTCTGCCACAACCATAAACTCTACGAAGATGAGCGAAAGATTCGAGTTGAAGAAATTTTTGACCCAAACTGCCCTATACCTGACCGTCCTCAAGGTGATGATAACAATATTCTTGGGGATCTTCAGTTTGGTGAATGGGTTGTTTGGCCAGTGTCGCGCATGGAGTTCCTGCCCCCTTTTGTGGAACAACTTGATTAGGTACTTCTGCTTATAATACTCTTTTGTGCAGTAGCTTAGGTAGTCTGTTTGCTTATATATGCTCTTTTGTGCAGCAGCTTAGGTAGTCTGCTTGCTCTTTTGTGCAGCAGCTTAGGTAGTCTGCTTGCTTATAAAGTATACTTTTTGTGAATGGTTAGGTAGTTTGCTTGCTCTTTTGTGCAGCAGCTTAGGTAGTTTGCTCTTTTGTGCAGTATACTTTTTGTAAATGGAATCAAATGAGAAATGTAAATGGTTTTGAACTATACTTTTTGTGAATGAAAATTGCAGATTTTGAAATGAAAATTGCATATTTTGTTATTTGAATTTCCAGGTGACCAGAATCTGGCAGCTTCAGGTGACCGGAATCTGGCACCTTCAGCTGACCAGAATCTGGCACCTTCAGATGACCGGACTGACACATCCGGTGACAGAACTGACATAAATCGCGGTGACACGTGTCGTCTTTGTGTTGGATAGCTCGGTAACACGTGTCGTCTGTTCAATGGTCTGCACTATGCCACGTGCCATCCATTCATTGGTTTCCACGGTGACCCGTGCCTTCCGTTTATTGGATATCTCGGTGACATGTGTCGCAGATCAGTTGGGCACTAGGCGCCACGTGTCATCCGTTCATTGGTTTACAAATTGCCACGTGTCTTCCTTTTATTGGTCAGCCCTGTGAAACGTGTCTTCAATTAGTTGGGTATCTAGATGACATGTGTCATCCATTCATTTGTCAGCTTGCTGACACGTGTCATCCATTTATTGGCCAGCTGGTTGACACATGTCGTCCATTTGTTGGATATCTCTCTGACACGTGTCGTCAACTGGTTGGTCAGCTCTCTGACACGTGTCATCCTTTTATTGGTTATTTTTATGACACGTGTCTTCCGTTGATTTGTCAGCTTGCTGACACGTGTCGTCCATTTATTGGCCAGCTGTTTGACACATGTCGTTCATTTGTTGGATAGCTCTCTGACACATGTCGTCAATTGGTTGGTCAGCTCGATGACACGTGTCGTGCATTGTTGGCAGACGCAGCCACGTATTTGCCAGCTCGGTGACACATGTCGTTTCAGGGTAAATTGAAAGAAGTGTTGTTGAATTAAAGCAACACAACCATTGTGTTGTTTTAATTAATTAAAACAACTATAATAGAGTGCTGCTAACACCCCCAGCACATTTGCAACATAGGATTCTAAACACTGTATTTGTGTTGCAATAAATCAGCCTGAATTTTTAGCAGCACTTATAGTATGTTGGAAAACCCCCCAAATGGTGTAGTGAATGGTAACACGTCCACCATCAATATGTTCTAGTTTAAGTAGATCCCCATTCACACTTCCTGTATTCGCATTGCATAATGTTTTTTTTTTGCGTGATATTGCCGTTGTTTGTGATGGTTTTTTGGGATACAAGGCTTACTTGTTTTAGAGTTTGATTAGGATTTGCTTAAGTAGAGTTTATTGTTCTAGTACATTCTCGAAGAGTTCTATGTTTAGAGTTTTGAGTATTATTAGGAAACGTTATTGCTTAGCTATCAAGTTTGTGTACCCTATAATTAGGTTATTGAGCCGGAAAACTAAACCATAGAGCAATTTAGTATTTTTCTTGTTCTTCTGCCTTCAATTTCTCTCTTGATATCGATATTAATGGCCGAAAAACTCAATTCGGAGGAGGAGGAGAAAAGTAATGGTTTTGAATCAAGCATTGAGAGGATTGAATCTAAGATTGATAAGGTCCAAGAAACTCAAACTGAGATTGACAAGAGGCTTAATGAAATAGAATCAAAACTCGATTCTATGAACTCAACGGTTGGTGTGATTTTCGCACTCGGCATTGTTACTCTATTCTCCTTACCATAGAGGGTTGGTTTCGTTGATTATATTATATTCTTACTCTTCCTGTTTACTTATATTTAGCACTATTTTTTTTTAATAACAAACTAAATTTTCATTGAATTAAGAATGATAGTACAAATTAGAGTGTTAATCCATGGAGCAAAATTGCAGTAGCATTCTAATTCAGATTTATTGACCCTGGTGTGTTTAGATAATTCATCTGCAACACCATTAACATCCCTACCAACTAAAGCAAACTGACAAGACTTAAAAGTTTTGATGAGAGATTTAATTGCATGTATGTAATGCAAGTTTTCCCATCTTACATACGAAATACTAGAATTAACTAATTGAACTACATTTTTGGCGTCAGACTCTATGATGATGTGCTCTAGTTGTTGATAGTTAGCCCACGTCAGAGCTTCCTTCACCGCCATGCATTCAGCCTCCTCTGGATCTAGAATGGAGCTTTGCCATTTCCCTTTGACTCCACGACATTCACCTGTACAATTTCGAACCACCGCATCGATGTTTAGTTTGTACACATTAACAGAGGGTGGTTTCCATCTAATGTCTGTTGATCTAGTGCCAGATCTAGCATGATGATGAGAAGTAGGGGTATGATCAGCAAGACTATGCAGATTTCTATTTATGCGCATGACTGTACTAATAGGGTTAAGTGACTTCCCTTGATAAATGTTTTCACATATTTCCTTCCACATTATCCAACATGCGATTAGTAGAGTAGAGCTGAGTCTCCAGTGTTCAGCTGCGGACAAATTAGGCTGCTGTGTAAACCATGAAATAACCCATTCTCGATGTTAATGCCTAACTGAATCCAAGTTGCTTTTGCTTGTGGGAAGTCTATAAGAATGTAAACATGGTTTCCTCTGGGTGGTTGCAACAATTGCAGTGTGTTTCTATTCCTCTCTTGTACCTAGCAATGCACATTCTTGTGGAGTGGATCTCTTTTAGGCATTTCCAGGCGAACCTTTTAACTTTGTGTGGCATGTTGCAGCTCCACATGGCTTTCCATACTTCTTTTGGCACCGGGTCATTGTACTGCTGGTTGTATTTGTCAGCACAGATTGCATTGTATACACTCTTAACTGTGAAATTGCCATCTCTAGCCGGAGTCCAAACAAGTACGTCTTCTTCGTCGAGTGTGATTGGAATAATCTTAATTCTGTCCACAATATGTTGGGAGAATACTGTGGATAGCAACTCAATGTTCCATGTGCTCGTGTTTTGATTAATGAGCTCAGAGACGTATATTAGCTGATAGTGACATACCTCATTAGGAGTGAGAGCTGCATCCAGATTTCTAATCCATTTATCCAGCCATATTTTTGTTGTTCTGCCATTATTGACCACTTTGAAAGAGTACTTTTGAATGATAGACCTTCCAAGCTCTATGCCTTGCCAAACCCAATAAGTTTTCTCTTTTTCCTCCATATCATGGATGAAATCTTTGTCCTTGAAGTATTTTGCCTTAAGTATCTGAACTCAAAGGCAGTCAGGTTTCATGTTTATCCTGCATGCAATCTTTGCTAGGAGCGCATGATTTAGAACTTCAAGATCTATGAAAGCTAGACCACCTAAATTTCTTGGTTTACAAAGGTCTTACCATTCTATATGGCTAATTCCCCTGTTTGAAGTGTAGCCTCAGAAAAAACATCTCTGCAGTGTATCTAGTTTTCCTAAAAGAGTTGTAGGTATCTTGAACGTACTCATCTGATATGATGGGGTTGTATTCAGAACTGTCTTCACCATAGTGGATCTTGCTGCCTGGTTTAGTGACTTGGATTGCCAAGTTGCTAGTCTTCTTTCAAAAGAGTGTTGAATATCTTCAAAAGCCTCTTGCTTAGACTTACCAATTAGGAGTGGAGAGCCAAGGTACTTTTATTTTTTATCCATATACGTAACACCAAGGATATCTCTGTAGACTTCGCATCGTTCCTTGCACATGTTGTAACTGAAATAAACCGCTGATTTTTCCATGTTTATTACTTGTCCCGAGAGAGAACTGAAATTCTTCATCACCTTTAGTAGTTCATGTATTGTTATTTCATTAGCCTGTGAAAAAATAAGTAAATCATCAGCGAAAAGAAGATGATTCACAGCTGGGGCACCTCTAACTGAAGAGATCCATTTAATGGTTTTTGTGTGATGAGCTTCCATGAGTGTTGTTGAGAGAAACTCCATGGCCAGGATAAACAAGTAAGCAGAGAGCGTATCCCCTTGACGTATGCCTCTACTTGGTTTGAATTCTTCACATGGCAAGCCGTTTAAGAGAACTGACAGAGAGGTAGTTAATATACATTGTTCTACTAATTGGCACCATTCATCTGCAAAGACAAAACCTTTAATACCTTTAGGAGAAAGCTCCATTCTAATTTGTCAAAATCTTTCGACATGTCGAGCTTAAGCGCCATCCAACCACTTTCACCTTCTTTTCTTTTCATGGAATGAATCAGTTCATGAGCTATTACAGTGTTTTCATTAATGAGTCTTCCTATGACGTACGCTGCTTGATATGGAGATATTATCTTCTCCATGATTGGCTTCATTCGATTAACCATTATCTTTGAAACAATCTTGTATGTCGTGTTGCAAAGACCAATTGGTCGGAAATCTGCTGGTGTTAATGGTTTTTTCTTCTTAGGTATGAGGGAGATGTACGTTCTGTTCATGCTCTTCAGAATGTATCTAGAGAAGAAGAAGTGTTTGACCATTTCGCAGACCTCAGTGCATATTACTTTCCATTGAGTCTTATAAAAACCAGCAGGGAAACCTTCTGGCCCGAGAGCAGACCAGTTTTCCATACTCTTAAGAGTTGCAAGTATTTCATCATTATCAGGAAGTTGAAGAAGCTTGATCACTACACCAAATTTGGCGAATAGCAACACTGAGTAGCAACGGTAATGCTGTCGTTGCTATATAGCAACATTAATGGGCCGTTGCTAAATTTTTGGGCCGTTGCGGAATTAAGAAACGACCCAATTTCTGTTGCTAATAGCAACAGTTTATTTTATACGCGTGCGAAGTAAGCATGCGGCTATCAACACCTCCCCACACTTTTTAAGATTTTTATGCCCAAAATAGCTATGCCTAGAATCGTTTTCCACCCTAGTTTTGAAGTGTGTGAAATGCGTGTGCCATGGATAACCCTTATAACCATCCATCGATCCAAGTCCTTTGCCATATTTCATTCACTTCTTCTCGTTTTTCTTTCTTTTGCTCTGCTGCCGATAAAATGAGAAAAGAAATGGTTGTTAGGGTTCATCAAATCTGAGAAGATCAGATCGAAGAGAAGAGAAGTGGTCTTTGACTGTGTTCTTTGTCTCTGCTGCAGATAATCCAAGAGAAGTATGTTTCATCTCTTTTAAAAAGTTAGGTTAGGGTTTTGTTCTTCATAAATTTTTAGTCTTTTTTTTCGATTTTGTAGTGTTCGTAGGTTAAATTTCTAAGGTTTGTTCGTCTGCAGGCTTAATTTAAATTTAAAAAATTTAAATTGATGTTATAGGGTTTCGTATGGCTTAATTTCTAGGGTTTGTTTATGAATTTAATTTTCATCTGTTTATTGAAAATTCATGTTTAATTTCGCGGTTACGTTTTAATTTGGTTAAATATTTCTTTGATTGCATGTTTAGGGTTGTTAGTTGAGCAAATTGAGAAGGTTTTGAAAGTGGGTTTTTTATATTTGTTTCAGCTTCGAGCAAATTGAACTGGTTAGGTTGTGACAAGGTGAGTTTTTCTCTGATTTCTATCTTTATTGGGCTCCTCAAACAGTTGGGTGGGTGGGTAATTACTTGGTATGATTTGTAACAGCAAGATGAGCATGCTGGGGAAAAAGAGCCATTACCTCCAGCACCTCCTAGGCCGCATTCACATTCATTTTGCAAGACTTTGACAGCCTCCGATACAAGCACACATGGTGGCTATAAATTGTTTCTTCTTACCAAGCAGATACCAAGAATTGTGCCATTTTTTGGTAGCTAGCTTCTTGGAGTATCCTGTAGTAACATATCTTTATTTGCTACAGGAAGTTGTCCGTTTGATAAGTGAAAAACAGTTAGCTGCTCTTAAATGTTACTACAACTTCCATAAGTTAACCTCACTTGCAGATAATAACGTACATTTTAAGATGGTTATCCGTGTATTTAGTGATTCAGCTTTCAGGGAGTACCAGAAAGAGATGAGGTCTTGCTTAAACTCACATTTATATAGCTGATCTATGGATTGGTCTTTTTCATTGTTGTGTATATATCCTTTATCTATGTGTTCGTTCTTCTGAATGACAAAGGTGTATTTCATTTCAGCCACAATCCAGGCTTGTGGCCATTGTATAGAGGTGAATATCGCCCATCCGAGTTTGCTATCTTATTTCTAGAGTTTGTTTGAAGGACGGTTTTCCATTTTAAAGGATATTTTTTATAATCGTAATCTGTTGGCCATCATATGCAGTCAGTACATTTCTTGTTCCGCTAGTTATGATTTGTCTATCACTGATGTTTCATTTCTCTCTATCTAGGATTTTTTGTTGATGTAAACTTGTACAAAGTGAGCAAGGACGAAGCTACAGAAATTGCAGAAAACAACACTCTACTATTAAAGAATGCAAATGGTAGCTCCAAGACAAGTACATCAGGAACAGATGGTTTAGCTGATGAAGATGCTACTCTGATGATCAAATTGAAATTTCTCCCATATAAGGTATGTGATTTCTGGTAGTGATCCATTTCATTGCATATTTAGAAAAGCTCATCTTTGAAGAAAAATATCCCTTCGATTTTGGTTACAGGTCTTTTGACCTCTTCCTTTGTATAATCTCACACTAGTGGAAAACGTCTGTTTTAGAACGGCTAGAAACAGTTCTAATAGTGAGAAAAAGAACGGTTCTAGTCAGCGCTATAAACAGTTCTATATTTGTCGTCCTTCTCAAGTAGGACGGACTTTGTTCGAATTTATAATAGAACTGACTTTATGTGTCCCTTATAAGAACTGTCAGAAGCAGTCCTTCAATTAGATTTTAATAATAAAAAGTATTGAAGTTCAACATCTCATCTGGTCCCATTTAAACAGATCTGTTTGTGCAGAATCTCAGTTATATAATTCTGTTTGAGCTAAAATGAAATGAAATCCAAATAGAAAAAAAAAAAAAAAAACTGATTTCATAAATCTGAACCCATCACCACTTTATTAAAAACCTGAATTCATTGTACATTATATAGAATCCCAACTTGCAGTTGAAATGACAGTAGTTTAAGTTCAAAATCTAAAAAGATAAGAAGTTTAAAACCAGTAACATATTAAGCTCAAAGGACAATACTTCAACATTTCTAAGAACTGGCAGGTTACAAGGTTACACCTCCCAATTGTGTACCCACAAAGATCAACTTCTGTCGGTCGGAAGAAGTCTATCCGTATCTCGAATCTTAGACTTAATGTTGAAACTGGTTAAGCCAATGTTTTAGACCACCGCCTGTCTACACATGCAATAAAATGTTAGTTTATACCCACGGCCCTTTGATTTATGAAAGGTAAATAGTAGTCATGACTTTCTGTGTAAAATGTTATTTACAGTCCTAAACAAAATGAAACCTTGGAGCACAAGCAAAACAAAATTCAACGTGTTCAGAGTCTACACAGAGATGTATAGAGTAAATGAATTTCACTTTGAGGTTTACAAAGTTATTTTTGCTCTCCATGAAAAATCAAGTTCCAGTAGTTCTTGTTAATGTGCAAGAACCAGTCTAAAAGCATCTAGCAGATACACAAAATTTTCAGGCAAACAAACATGAAACTATAATTTGGAAAATGAAAAACCTTACTGCTACAAACTTACCCCAATGTAGAGACCCATAAAAGATGCAGCACATACGACTTTAACCTGAACATAGGACAGACAAGTAGGAGTCCAAACTATAAGTTTTTTGAAAAAGACGAGAGAAACAAATTTAGATAAAAATGAACCCCAAACTGCCAACTCTCCAGTACCAACTATCTTTAGTTTCAAATTAAGAAGAACAAATAAGTCCTAAATCAATAAATAGTTATAATGAATCCTTCATCTGTAGACTGCATCCATTTTTACCATTTGGCTAAAGACGCAAATATCGGAGAAGCCAAAAGTATCTAGCTATCTAGCTTCCGACGTCTTCCACAATTAACATTGGCAAGAGTGTATAATCAAATTTAGTACCTTATATTGCCAAATTGACCTTGTGGAAACAAGAGCACCGAACGCTTGTTCATCAATAAGGTGTGACAACCTCCACAAACTAGTTTAACTATTTCTGTACCTGTGAAGGAGTGCACAAGTTAGAACTTAGAACACAGACATTGTTTAACTCAGTCAACAGTTCACAGGACTCCATTTGTGACCATATTGTATTACATAGTGTGATGAATTGTACACAAATGCTATAAATAAAAAAGAAGAAAGAGTGAAACCTTGAGGGGGTACATGAGTCACTGCATTGCAAACAGCACAACAAACTGAGGCTGCTCCAACAGGATACAATAGAAGGTTTCGATATTCCTTCTTTATCACTAGTGGAAAATACCCGATTAAGCCTGAAAAATTATGGAGCGTAAAGTTAGACTGAGAATTTTAAAAGCAAACATGGTACTTGGAAATTTCATATAAAAGATAGCAGCATGTCTGTAGACTTGCAAGGTAAGCAAATGAACAAGCTACAGATGTTGAATGCAGAAAGTAATGTAAGCTAAGAGCCCAACAGTAGGTTATGAATTGTCTGGTAAAAGGTACACAACACTTTCTATAGCACACACGCCAAAAAAAAACTACCTCTAGAAAATTCTTTAGTGGCTAATATCAGGCTCGGTACATTCTGGCTTTAGTCACCCACCAACAGAGGTTATATGAAGCCCGTTATGGAGTTCCTATAGTTACAATGTTGTAATTTGTCTACAGAGAAAAATGCAGATACGTACATTGTTCCAATTAAAATGATAAGTACCTGCAAAGATATCTATATACACATCAGCAGTGAATACTACAAAATTTGAGTGAATAGCTAAACTACATACAATAAAAGGCATGGGTGCAAATCAATTAGAAACCCTGCTAGAATTCCATGTAATAATTGACCGTCAATTTAGCCAAACTTAAGCAATAGCTATAACAACTACTAATACGAAATGAATGCTTGTGCAAAGTTCTTGTATAACACTTACAGCGGCTTCCATGTAATAATTGACCGTCAATTTAGCAAAACTTAAGCAATAGCTATAACAACTACTAATACGAAATGAACGCTTGTGCAAAGTTCACACTTACATCGGCATCCTTAGTTGAGCCGTCAGTAACAAACCAAAAACCCCTTGACCTTCCTGTCATACACAACTCTAGCCTCCAATAACATTCCTTGTTCGTTGAACAAAGTCTCCACCGCCTGGAGGACCTCTTGGTTCGTTGAATAAATTTCCTGCCATCAAAAATTTCTGGTTGTAGAAACCAAATAACTCCAACAACAATAAAATCAATCTTATACATTCATAAATTATATATCAAACAACATTACGAATACCACTCACAAATATAATCACCTTGGCATTTTCTCCAAATTCTTTCTTGAATATCCCAATAGTACCAGGTCCACAAACATTACCAAAATAACTTTCTTTGGAAAAGTTCTTATACTATTATTGCAGCTTTGTAAACCAATTTTTTTCTGAAATCCATCAACCGAAAACATAATAAATTATCAGAAATCAATGTATGGGTAATTCAAGATTAGTCATCTGTAAATAAAAACCGTACCTTTATGATAACAGATGCACATAAGCTTGAAGCAATTGCAGAAGACGCCATGATTGACCCGCACCTCTACTTTCTCTAAACTAGCAAAGATTGCCGCTCCCAATGCTTTAACAATCCCTTCCTACTGCTTTATCGATCCGAAATTGACGAAAAAGAAGAACTGTACATATAATCCACAAAACAGATCCATTATAACCCACAAATAAAAAAAAAACTCAAATTAAGCTTCTTTTAAGAACTCAAACTGAATAAAAAAACCCTAACAAAAATATGAAAAGCTAGATCGACTGAATTAAAGAATTAAAATGAAAGGAGAAGAATTACTTACGTATTCAATTTCCAGCAGGATCGAGATCTACAACCGGGATTTCAAAAGGAGAATAAAGAGAGGGGTTTGCTGATATGGTTGAAATAGCATCTAGATCTAGGGTTGCCGATTTCTCTATTTCCAAGTAGCTAATAACATGCATATATATCTCAAGATTTTCTGCAGATATTCGAAAGGTTATGAAACCATTTCTGAATCCTGATATCTCTATGGAGTAGAAAAGGAAGAAGAAAGAGAGAGAGAGAGAGAGAGAGAGAGATTGCAGAGTGGGTGAGAGAGTGTATTGAAGCTTGAAAACGAGATCAGAAAATCGATACTTTGGAAGAACTCGAGAGAAAAAAAATCGTTAAGTTTTTTGCGGCTGTGAGAGAGAGAAGGAAGATGAGAAAGAGTAAAAGGATAAGGTTTCCTTTTTATTTTTAATGGCCAGAAACAGAGGGGTTTCATCCACACCGTAGAAATAAAGTGTCGATCTCTAACCGTTCATGAAAGAACGGATTAAAACCAATTTTTAACTTTTCCGCTTTTTAACCTGCGAAAGAACGGACTTCGACCGAGATAAACGCGGAACGGTCCAGGTCAGTTCTTTTACAAAAGCCCTGGTCAGTTCTAAAACCCTCCTTTTCCACTAGTGTCACTTTGTCATATTTCAAGTTACAGGTCTTTTGACCTCTTCCTTTGTAAAATCTCACTTTGTCATATTTCTAACTGGAACTTATGCTTGAAGCATAAGTATGTAACAGTGTTCAGATCAAATAAGGTATCTGAAGGGTTGGTCAGCTCAAATGTGCAACATGTGAAGTTACATGGCATCATTAAGCTCTAAAGTTGACTTGGTTGTTAAGCATTAGAAACTAACATCTGTGTTTGAAGTGAAGGCATGTAAATTTAGTGCACGTTCAGATATTCGCTGTGACTGCTTGCATGTGCTTTTCTAGAATCTCCTTATATTGTGATATATTTAGAAATGCGACTAAAAGTTTCAAATGTTGGTGCTGTTGGGATTGACAGATACGATTGCACCATTGCATGTCGACTCCTAGATATAAATTTGATAGTCTTCAGTTTCCTTCTTTACTGCATTAGTTTGATCTTGATAGTGGCTTTCCATCACACTATCTATAGGTAACATATCATTGCCTCTTTATTTAAAAAATTACTGGAAAAACTATGACTGCATCCTTACATTAGTGAATTGGTATCAGGCTGCATGTTGTTAATTTAATTTTTTTGTCAGCTGACAATTGAAACATGGAAATGCAGGAGAGGAGAACTTCTGTTTTCTGTTCATGGACATGATCTTAACTCATATTGGAACACACTGCTCCCGTTTTCATATGCCATTGTGTCTGGTGCTATAGGTTCGTGCTCGGTATTGTTTGCAAAATCTCTGTAAGTCTTCTTTATATCCCTTTAACCCATTTACCTTTTCTTTGAACATTATTATAAGGTTTTAAAGTTATACTTGTCACATTTGTTATGTGTTGGACTGTAATAGGTTCATTGACCTCTTCTTGGAATAGCTGGGAATCAGTTTTACAAACATTTGAAAAAATAAATTTGAAAGAGACATTTCGTCGAAGGTTCTTAGATGATGAGTATTTTACTTGTGCATTTCTATGCACATACTGCACCAATTCTCGTCGAAGCATTGTACTTTATCATGTTTCTCCTGATGTCTTATTTGTATCTTCTGTTACTATACTAATATTTTATTATGTGCTCTGCTGTTATAGGATGTAAGCATTAAACTTGAAGGGCAGAAAGATGAATGTCTCTTGCAACTCAAGGAAAATGATATGTAAGATTTCTATTAGTAACCATCGATATACTTCAGTTCTATTCTGTGTATCAAGAAATAAATTTCAGAGCTTTGACGTTGTCGCTCCCTTAGCTACATCGACCATTAATGACAAGTATGGTCTGAATCTACAAGTATAGATACTGAAATTAGTTAGGTTTTATGTAATAGAGAACAACAAAAACACTGGTTTTTAGTTATCTGAATGTACGAATTTTTTTTTAGTCTTTTTGGCTAAGTGTAAGAACAAGAAAACTAGATTATGAAATTTTTGTATGTGTATATGAAGTATGATTTTGGCTAAGTGTCAGAATTTTTTGAAATGTCTATTGAAAGTTTTTGACCAGGTCAAAGTCTGACTTACCCTGTTTTGACTAGGTCAAAGTATGACTTACCCTGTTTTGACCCGGTCAAAGTCAAGGTCTGTCAGGCTTTGACCTGGTTTTTTTTTACTTTGGTAAAAATTTAGAAACGGCAGCGGGTCGTTGCTAGTCTAAATATCCGAAACGGTAAACCGGCCGTTGCTGATTAAAATTTGAAACGGATAAAAGGTCGTTGCGGGAAAAATTAAGCAACGGAAAAAAGACCGTTGCGGGCAAAATCTAGCAACGACTGAACTGGTCCGTTGCTAGTATTGTTGCTACCCATGAGATGCAACGGCAACATTACCGTTGCTAAAATTCGTCACACCATGAATCGCAACGGCCGGCCCCCGTTTCTAACACTTTTAGCAACAGATGAGCACCGTTGCTACCCCCCAAATATGGTGTAGTGGATGTTTTCCTCGCTGGTCACTATTGAAGGCAGGATTGTGAACTAATTATCATCTAGCTGCGGAGAAGATGTTGTGCTCATGTCTTTAAAATGATTAGTGAGAAGATCTGCGATAAGCTTTCTTTCATTCACCTTTGTTGTTCTTTAAAGAATCAATGTTGTTCCTAGTTTTGTTACGGTTGGTGAAATACTTTGTGTTGCTATCAGCTTCTTTGAGGAAGACGTCCCTTGATTTCTGCCTATGAAAATCATGCTCTATCTGGTGCCACTTCTTGAGCTCCTCATTGAGTTTTGTTGCTCGTGCTTCAGTTTGTTCAGATGAAGGAATAAGCTGAAATTTCTGGATATCATCTTGTAAAGCATTAATTTTCTTGTTGATCTTGCCAAAGTGATTGCGATTCCAATCTCTGAGAATTCTGCTGGTGATTTTTAGCTTCTCTGCTAGCACAAAAGCTGAAGATCCAGGTATGATGCTTTCCCTGGCTTTTGCAATATTCAACGCACAAGTTCTGTCATGTAACCATGTGTAGAAAAATTTGAACGACCTCCAAAGCTTCGGTTTGTTGTAGTCCGCATATAGCAACATTTGACTGTGATCGCTTCCCACTTGATTCTGATGAACTAGCTTGCTGTTGTGAAAGTGTACGCTCCACCCTTCATTCCCTAAAGCCAAATCTATTATTGATCTCGTAGTGCATGTGCCTTGATTATTGCTTGTCCAAGTATGTTCCTTTCCAATGAAACCAATGTCTTCTAGTCCTGCATTTTGGATAATGGTGTTAATCCAGCCGTCTTTGCTTGTTGAGGCTCCTTGCAAGTCATTGGTTAGATGGAAATTTAGGTCACCAATCAACATCCATGGCTGATTTATGTTGTCCCCCAATTCTTCAATGATCTGCCATTGTTCCTTCTTTTTCTGGTAATTGCTCGAGTACCCGTACATGCAACTGAGGAGCCACTCAGGTTTGCTTGGATCTGCCTGGATTAAAGCATGGATCATATTGTTCTGACAGCTGAATACTTCGCAAGAGAAACCATTTTTCCATAGGAGAACAAGACCACCTGAAAGACCTTCTGAATCTGATATTCTTATGTTAGGAAAGTTAAATCTTCTAAGCAAAGGTTTAAGTTTACCTGAATTTAGTTTTGTTTAACATAGGAATATCATGTCAGGATCAACTAGTCTTATTAAATCACTTAAGTGATCTCTAGTGTTCTGATTTCGAAAACCTTGAACGTTCCATGATAGAACTTTCATAATTGTGCTCTTTGAAAATTTATTCCTAATGATATGAGGAATGAATGCTGAATATGCGTGCAATCTAAATGACTTTAATGCAGTAAAGGAATAGGAATGATAACCCCTAGGGGCTTTAAATATGCTCTCTATCAGACAGTTCAATATGCGGCAGTAATTGAAGTAATAATTGGTGTAACAACTATAAAAGATATGATTTTGCAGAGATGGAGAAAAACAACTTAGGTAAATTTGTTTAAGGTTTAGCTTTACCTTAGGACTCCCATTGGCTTGCATTTCATGATTGAACTTTCCCACAACTGGAGCACTCTGCAAGGCTTGTGCCACTAATGTGAGTTCATTTTGGTTGTTCATATTTCGAGAGGTGTTTGTATCCCCGACATCTGTAGTTGCATTTTCTCTGGGTCTTTTCCCTGCTCTTATTGCATTGGCAGGATCTGACATCTCAACATCTTCAATAGCAGCTGAACTCTCTTCTTCCTCTTGGTACTTGATTCCATCCTTTGGTGGTATGAATGGAGTATGCTTAACCAGTCCTCTAGGTTTTCTATGAGTTTGTGGTGCACTTATCTGCAGGTTGATTTGTTTCACAGAAGTGACAATTGGACCAAACTGCTTTGGCTCTAGCTGCTGGTCTTCCATCTTTTGCTTGTTGTCCTTGCACTTGTTCCTAACATGCTTGATAACATAACACTCCTTACAGATTCCGTGTGGTTGCTTTTCATAGAAGAAGCAGTACCACTTGGTTATTTTAGCTCTTGTCTTAGCCAATGCACCCCTCAGTAATGGTTTGCTCAGATTGACTCTAACACAAACTTTAAAGCATTCTCCTGCTGCTGGTTTGCCAGTGGGAGGGTCAATAGCTATGACTTCTCCAACTGTTGCACCCATGTCCCTGACGGCTTTGTGATTCATATGCTCAGGCAATAGCTTGTCTAGCCATATCCAAAACTCATGTCCAAGGCAGGCCATGGAGCATAGATGGTAATATGGTGATTGTCCACATTTACGATCCTACAACTACCTATTTTTATGGATATTAACTTATTTACTCTCATTTACTCATAAACAATAACAACAATTTTCATCAACATTCAATGTCAATAAACCCCCAAATCCAAAAATTTGATGGTGAAAACGCCTAATCTGAAAAAAAAATAAAATAATCAAAATATAAATTTCTAAGGCAGTGACTAAATACAACCTAAATTTTGACTAAGAGCAATGGCTATGGGACTTTCAAAATGAAAGAGTAACTCTTTCAAAATGAATGAGTGAGATCAAATGAGCAAATTTGACGAGAACCTGAGCATAGCTCAGTGGTTTCTCGCTGGCTCCCCGTAGGGGAGGGCTGAGGTCGATCCTCAGCAGTATCAAAAAAAAAAAAATGAGCAAATTTGACTATACTATGGATAGAGAATGGTCTCTTTCACCCCAAAATCTATGAGGTACTCTTTCATATGAAAGAGTGGGTGAAAGAGTACTCTAAACGGGTAAACATTAGCCGTTCAAGGAAAAAATGCACAAAACGGCTAAACATTTGACGTTTGGAAATTGAAATGAGTAGAAACGGCTAAACACTTTAGCCGTTTGTGATGGAATGAATAAAAACCAAAAAAAAAAAAAACATAAAAACGTACAAACAGCAGATCACATTAGCCGTTTTGAATAAATTATCAAAAAAACAAAACACATCAAAGCATAGAAACGGCTGAACTTCATCAGCCGTTTGTAATAATAAAGAATTAAAAAAATAAGCATATGTTTGGACCTACACTTTTTATCCTTTTTATGTTTTTTTTTTTCAAGCGGCCGAACTTCAGTTTGTTTTTCCCCTCTTTCAGTTAGTCTCTCTTTCAAAATGAAAGAGTTAGAGTCTTTTTCCACTCTACCCATAGCCCTTGCTCTAAATACAACCGCATTTTTACTTTTCCAGTTTTCAATCTTTTAATTTAAAAATGACTAATTACAATCCATAAAAGTCTGGTCAAGCCTTAGCCTTAACTAACCAAAAATAGCTTTTTATTTATGGAATATACATTATTTTCATTTTCATTATTCTTCAAACCCTAAATCATAAAACTTATTTTCTTCACTAAATTAATTATTTGATAAGTTACAATCTTAGCCGAATCCAAGATGAATGAAACAAAATATGTGTTGTATAAATGAAGTTTAGGTTTATGAAACGATTTTGAGGCCAACTTTGGAAAACTAATTAATTGGAATAGATAGATCTTTTCTTTCAGGTACTGGTTTTATCATTTCGAGTAATGGAAATGGAAATCGTTTTGATGGATATTTTTTTTTAAAGCAAATTATGATGGATCTTGGGAAAACTAATTATTTAGTTTGCAACTTAAGTTGATTTATTATGTAAACAAAAGCAGTCGATGGAGAGAAGGTATAATATAGATCAAGGATTTGGAATTGAATCTCAATCGATTCGTCCATTTAAGTACGAAAAGGTATAACCTGTTAAACTTGGTGATCATTAATAATACTGGAGAGAAGTTAGTAATTTCTTTTTATCTAACCCTTTTAGTGGTCCACGTCTCCTAGTCTTCTTCTTTTTCTCTGTTAACTCTCTTCTCTCTTATCTATTAAACAGAAATTATCCCAAAAACTCCATTGATAACACAAAAACACCATCAAGAGTTTCTTTTGCGGTGGTCTCAAAAAAAGATATCAGATTAGTGGTGGAGTTGATATCTTTTTCATTTTATATATATCAACTCCACCACTTTGCGATATTCATTATCACTTTCATTTTTTTTTTCTGTATAAAACCTAATGTCTCGGTATCTTCCAACTGTTTGCTTAGAAGACTGGTGGTTAGTTAAATCTAAAGATGGCAAGAGATTATGCATCGGTGGTATAGAAATAAGAGAGTAAGTGATTACATATTTAGGGTTTCGTTTTCTTTCTATTTTTGGAAAGTTTTTTTTTTTTTTTTTCTTTTTGTTTCTGATTCTATTGTACAAAATGCTGCAGAGATCGGGCAGTCTTTTCCTCTGCACCTATTACTGTGACATATACTTTACTCAAACTTAAGACAGCGGATGGGATCAACATTTTGATTAAAGCCCCTTTCGATAACCGTCGTTCTCAGGAAAATGGGTTTTCCGCCGAGGTATATCGATCTCTATTCTTCTTACTTCTGGCTTTTGGATTTATCCTTTGTTATGTTGAAATGGGGTAGTCTTGGTTTGTGAATATATTGTCCTGTGTATGACTAAATGCGTAGACAAGAAAAAAATCTGCTTTTCTGGTTACAAGAGAGCCTTTTGCATTCGAATTTTTGGATGAATTTTTAAAAAGCGGGGCAAAACTAAACAGTTGTAGTCGATTTTGGAGCATTATACGACTTTTCCCTTGCATCATTTATGTTTTTTTTTATCGTGTATTTGCATATTGAATTAAATTGTTTCAAACAAATGCATAGACAAGTCAACTTTGGTTCTTGCTGAGTCTTATAGTGTCTAATTATGGGTCATTGTATAGTTTGCACCAAGAACATTATGTGTACATTGAGTATCAAAATTGCATTAGCTGTTCTGGTATGTTAAGAAACCTGTATAATTTGTTACTGGATATCTACATTATCGGCAGATTTGCAATCGTTTCCTTTTGGGGTTTCCATATGACTGGAAGGATGTTGCTGGTCAATGCTTGGACCAAGAATCTGCTGGTAATGGTGCTCCAACCAGTGTGTGTCCCTCTGATGAGTCAAATGACGTTCCATCTTCTCTGCCCTGCCCCAACTGTCTACCAGGAAAAGAAAGTATCGGAACACTTGATCCTGGCGTGCTTGTTAATTCTGTAATAAAAAAGAACATCCATATCGATAAGCTTGAAAACTCTAGGGAAAATGAAATAAGAAACTCCGACATGCCTATTTCTGCTGATCCAGTTTTGGGGGATTCCTTGCCAGAGGAAGTGCCTAGTGGCGAGCAAATGCTTGATCATGAACATAAGAACGGTCATTTGCATGCATTAGATGGGGAACCCGTGGCTGACGAAGACAGGCTTTTAGCAAATGGCGAAGAAAAGCTAAAAGGTGACCGTTGTAATGAGCTTGAAGAGAACATGGAAAGTGCTGGTGAAGTCCGTTACATGAATGCCAATGCTGTTAAGTCAGCTGACTTAGATCTGCTTGCGACTGAGGAAGCTTCTATCGTCGAACAGCATTGTGGAGTAATCGAGGGAACTCTAAACTCTCAAGTTGTAGATGTCCTTATCAAATGGGATATAAATAGTTGCGCGATTGGTACTTTAAAAGTTTCTCCAATGAATGTTTCTGTGGGTTCTGATTCTGTAAATGCAAATACTGATGCTGATTTAGGTGCCACAAGGACTCCGGATCCGCCCATTGTTCAACTGCAGGGGAATGTTCCTGAAAAAAGACAACTGCATGATCTTTATTCTAAAGATGGGCTTCAGACGGATTTTATGCATTCTTCTGTCTTTACTGGAGCTGCAAAAAAATTTAAATGCGGAAGTGGAATTGATGGCACAGAAAGGGGTGAACTGAGAAAATCTTGCGGATCTCTCTATAATGGTGACGGGAAGGATGAAAGTGACCTGGTGTCAAGGGAAAGAGAAGAAAGTAAGAGCCAACTAGGGACGCCGGGAAGTAAAACTACGAAGAAAGAAGTAAGTTCTTACATTCAATCTCCACTTTTACCTTGTACATATATTCCTTTTTATTTTTCATAATATAACTAAGCTCTTCAAAACCTCCAGAATATAAAAGATCTGGACTTTTCTTTAGCAAGAACGTCCATCCTAGACACTAGAAAATGATGTTTAGGCTGTTAAAAAGCAAGCAGAATAAACCTAAAAGACTCTTATTTAGGTGCACCAATGTTCATTGATAAAACAAAGTTTTTGCACAATAAATGTTTGGTTATATATTTTCCAAGTTGAATCTTGCGCAGGCTAGCAAAATGGTGGTTAACAAATCTATCCACTCTAGCATACCAATTTTCCAAATGAAAACAATCATGAAAATATACTCCCTCCGTTCCAGTTTAGATGCCATATTAGGGTTTTGATATAGTCGCCTTATACTTGCTACAATTGATGTTTTTCTATAAAATTTTTGACAAAATTTTTGCATTTTAATTTGGAAACGTAACATAGAAGATAAAATGCTAGGGTGTTGTTAAACATTTTGTGGAAAAACATCAAATTTAGCGAGTTTATGACGACTATATCAAAACCCAATTATGGCATCTAAACTGGAACGGAGGTAGTAGTAAGCTTAATTTCCTTAAGCATAATGTCCATCTCTGCTTTGTCAAATAATGTTTCTTTGCATTCCTTAATTAGTGGTTCTTAGCTAAAGTGTAAACTTTCTTTTACTGAATGATTTTCTATGTTTCCGAATGGGCACATTCAGGATTCTGGATCCATGTTGCATATTGCCAATGGAGAAGAATTAGAAGAGGATGAGATGTCTGGGCCAAATGTTACACATGTTCGTAGGAAACGCCATTCTGGCACGAAGTTTTCACATTCGAAAACCAAGAAGAGAAAGATGTTAGGGAAGGATAATTCTTCAGCTGTTCAAAGGTATAGTTTCATATTACTGGCTACCACTAATATGCCATGTTTATCATATTTTAATTCCTAAGATAAAGATCTTGTTATATATTTAAATACAAATATGCATCTTATAAAAGTTGCTACAACCATGTAGTATTTCAGAGGTTCTTGAATTAAACTAAAAATTAGAACTGTCAGCTATTCGTTCTAAAACATTTGAAGCAAACTGCTTAATTAGTTTTTATGTAAATAAGAAATCAGTTGGAAATTTTTGTTCACTGTAGAATGCAGCAAGGAAGGAGAAGAAGTAAGCAAAATGAAGGAGGGGAAACCTCAATAAACCATGCTTCCTTTGTAGTTAAAATGTCAAAATCAAGCATACGTGGAAAACGGATGGTAAAGTTCTCAACCTGAGAAATGATTTTTTTGGTTGTGGATCTTTTTTGGTTGTTGATTTTTCTAAGTATGTGTCAGAATTAGAAGACTAAATTATCTTACTTATGCAGGAAATACCTACTAACTTCGCCAGAAAATGTCTGCCACCAAACAATACGGATTTCAGACTCACAGTAGAATCAAATGAGAGTTTGAAGTCATGGAAGGTTGTAGCGACCTACTGTGATGCTTCTACTCAAAATCGCTGGAGGTTAGTGAAAGGCTGGCCAGCATTTAGAAAGGACATGAAGCTGAAAATCGGAGAGAGGTGTTTCTTTCAGAAAGTCGTGGGTGCCAATGAGATGAAAGTATTGTTCCCTAGTCGACAATCAGCTTAATTAGATATCAACAACTTAAACACTCAATAACATCCCTCAATCCACATTAAACGGGAGCGTTATCTACTTTTCTATTGGTTGGGTGAAAAAAAATTAGAATGTGATTGACCGGACATTTTAGAATCTTGATTCTGATTGGCTGGAATTTTTGGCCATTCAGGTGTTATTGAATCTCTTATATCAATGGATGTGAATCGATAGAATTCGCTCACCCATGTGGGTAACCAAGGTATTGATCGTGATTGGTCGAAAACCTTGAAACCCTGAACTCCCAGTAGTGATAGTAAGAACTACAGAACAAACCACAAGATCGCATAAAAAACAATTATCGGAAACTAGTCATCGGTACCGGTTTTTCATTGTGGCTTCCTTGTTTATGATTACTATTTGTCAGTTCAGAGTTCTTATGTTAGTTTTGGGTTCGAAAGCTGGTCTTATGTTGTTAAAAATAGTTCCGGGGTCTAACCCATAACCTTCTAACATGAAATCCTTCAAACCTTAATATTTGTAGTTCACATGTTAATCTAAACAAAGCACAAACTAACAAGAATACCCCAGTTCTATAAACCCATGATACTATACCTGCTAGAAACATTTTGACTATGCATTTGAGATGTTGAGTCCTTGTTATCATCTTGCCTTGAACCAGTTTCTCCAGAATCTGAAACTTTTGCAACAGAGTCGTCCAAAGCTTAAGGAAAGATTGAACACTGAAGTTGTCTGCAAATTCATAAACATCACGAAGCAGATTTTCAAGAGTTGGTGTTAGAAATCATTTTAATTCTGTTCCAGTGTCGCTTTTAATTTGTGTCTTTGATCTTTCCACTATATTCTGTTCCAGTGTCGCTTTTAATTTGTGTCTTTGATCTTTCCACTATATATGTTTGAGCTCAGCAGCAACACATAAGAATCCAGACTATTTCCCAGATCCGGAGAAGTTCGATCCTTCTAGGTTTCAAGGAGATGGACCGGCTCCATACACGATTATTCCATTCGGAGGAGGGCCTAGCTTGTGTCCTGGCAAAGAGTTTGTTCGATTAGAAATACTTGTCTTCCTTCACCATGTGGTAAGAAGGTAGAAATGGGATAGAGCCTTGCCCACTGATGATGCTGAACAAGAGAAGTTAGTATTCAAACCTTTTCCAAGACTCACCACAGAAGTTAGTTTTAGTTTTATTGTCTTCTTCTTCTTAGTTTTCGACTTTTGTATTTCGGAAAATGGGCTAGAGTATAAAGTCCAGATAAATCTTCGTGTAATTCAATCTTCGTATAGCCCCTATTGTAATATAATTGTCAGAGCTTACATTTTTACATTGAATTTCTTAATCTTTTGAT